>PVKB01000204.1:0-38417 GCA_004027205.1 Ctenodactylus gundi
GGCAAGCCCAGAACCTTGCCAGGAGAAAGCTGAAACAGTGTTTCTTCTTCCTTCCAATATTTGGATCCTGGGCTCACGCCCAAGGTGGGTGCCTCTGCCCCACTTTCTGGCCCTGGAATAAACAACACCTCCCGAAAGCTGTTCCTGGGCCTTTCCCAGTGCCACCAGTTGGTACCAAGTATCTGCCCTTCCAGCCGAGCTCTGCCTGGCAGTAACACACAGTTCCAAACACATGAGGCTTTTCCGGGTCACTCAAGACCCAAACCACAGAAGCTCCGTGATGAATTCCACCGTCAGTACAGCCCCTACCTATCGCCAGCTCAGCCTTCTAAAATCATCCAGTAAAATAATGACCACGTAAGCCTCTGCCTGTGTCCTGTGGTTTGTATTTTTGACAGTGGCCCGAGCCCCTTGTTCAGGTGGGCACCCGGGGCTGCCTCTAAGGCTGCCTGGGAGGTGTGATGAGAAACAAATTGTGAAGGTTTGAATATTTAAGAAAATTATAGTAAAAGATACACTGCCGTGTATCCCCCTTGAAACCCTGCCCTGGCTTCGACCACACTTAGCCCACCGTGGCAGCCCCTTCCTGGAAGGCCTCCTCCTCTGTGCCTGTCTTTGAGTGGCATGGTGATGGCTGCCTCGGTGTCCTGAACGGATTCGCACACCCATTGCGGTCGTTCTGACTTTGGGGAAGAGCTGGTGATGCCAGGTCAGTGAACCAGGCGGGTGAGGACCCACTGACACAGCCTGCCTTTGGCTTAGGTGACCCTGGCAGCAGCATGCTCTGTACTTGTGGTGGCACTGTGTGAGGGCACTCAGAGAAGAGGACTCCTGCGGAGCTCCAGAGCGTGGCCAGGAGACGGGGGAGCGCCTGTGAAGTGGGAGGGAGGACTCAGCAGGGCATTCGTGTCCGAGTCTATTCTCTAATACATCATTAAATATTCACTGATGTCGTCACCAACACTGTGTCCCTAGGCTCCAGGCGCTGGGCCCTCGAGGGTGGCAGGCAGTCACTGGGACAGGCCCCACGGCCACCAGTCTTGGGGGTTAGGAAGCTAAGAAAGACCCCCCCCCCCCCACAGACACACACACACACACCTCCATGTACCTAGCGGTACTGCTGGGTTGAGGATGCCTTGTCTTTGGATTGCCGGAAGGACGCTTGCTGGTACGTAGCTGCCATATGACATTAAGTCCTTCTCAGCCTACAAAGCTCTGTAGATTGAGCTGGAGCGCCTGGCTGGACCACCTGGTGGGGCTACCTCCTGCCCGGCTGGTCTGTGGCATGCGGCTGGGGACCGCTGTTCTAGCAGGAGTGCTTGTAGATGGTGCCTGCGTGATTTTCGAGCATTCTTCAAGAGTAAGGCGGGAAAGTAGACTCCTTACAGTTGATGGCTTCTCTCTGCCTTCTGGTCTTTGTCTCCCAGGCAGGTGCGTAGCGCTCCAAGGCCACCTTGTTAAGGCTGTGGGGCGGCCCAGGCCAGCATTCCATGTGTGGAGTGTAGGCTTGTGCTTGTCAGGACCAGTCACCGTTAATCTGTGTAAGAAGGAGGCTTGCCACTTTGTAAACGCGAGGAAAGACTAGGTGTCTTTTCTAAACACTTAGATTACTCAGCCACTTCGTGCGTTCAACCCAGTTATAAGGAAGCTACTCCCTGGCCGTGCCTCGGCCTCGGTTTTGTCACTCGGCAGTTCCCACTCTCCCTGGGACAGGCGCTGGGGAAAGGGAGACAAGTAAGTCAGCAAAATCTAAGCCACAGTGTGGTCACCAGACATGGGGTGCTACTCATTTTTCTTTTCTTTGACTGTGGATTGAGCCCAGGGCCTTTGCACTGAGCTATATTCCCAGCCCGGTTTTTAGTTCCGATTTTGAACCACGTTCTTAATAAGTTGACCAGCCTGGGCTTGACCTTGCGATCCTCCTGCCAGAATGCTGGGATGACACACCTGTGTCTCAAGGATGGCCAATTATTATTGCTAAGGAGGAGTCCATGCAAGTTCTTTGGGTTAAGACAGACCTCCTTGAAAGGGAAGATTGTAATATTGGGGGAAAACTGTCCCAGGCAGGCATCAAGTAATGTCAGGAAGTTGTGAAAAATCCTAGAAAAACAAACTGTCCTTCTCAGGAAATAAAAGGAAAAAAAAGGGGCCTCGAAATGCAAACGAGCCTCTGCCGCAATCCAGGGTCTTAACAATGGATCTCATGGCGTCGCTGATGCATCTTGTCAGTGTAGAAAAAATGCCGGGAAGTAACACCTGAGAACGAATTAAGTGCGCCCGTCATCCACTCCAGCAAAAATAATAAAGGCAGGGGGGCGAGGGCAAGCCTGTCCTCCGCAATTGTAGAGCAGGTTTCGAGGCCTTCTAATAACTACCCTGAGTCCCGCCTTACATCCGCAGGCTTAGAGGATGCGAGGAGTCTGCGGGCCGTGCGGACACGCCCCGGATCCTAATCATGTTTGGGGATTACTCCCCGGAACAGGGACGCTGCGTTCCTATTGGGCAGGGATTAGTGGCGAGAAACGTCTAATATTCCATTTTTTTAATTTCATGCATTTTTTATTTACCTTTAATGATGCTGTATATATTCATCATCCTGAAATATTAAAACAGTATGAAAAAAGCCATAAATGGGTGGCAAATTTAGGGAGGAGGCATGCAACCGCACGCAAATCATACACTATCAAGTGCTCGATACACATTTAGAATGACTCCCTTCCCCGCGAAGCCCAGCGCCGGGCAGATTTCCGAGGCGCGGAGTCCCCGTAAGAAGATCTGCAGAACAGACGGAAATAATAGAATATTCATCCCCCTAATCCATATGCAATTCTTTAGGGCTTTTTTTTTTTTAACAATGCATATGAGGTCTAACTGTGTTCGGGATTTAAATAAGTTGTCTCTCCTGCTTCTCAGTATTTTTATTCTTCTTTTTAAAAGAATACGACGATCATTAATTCACGGCTGCCCCCATACCTTGGCGAGGTGAATGGATTCTCTGACACCCCCAAGGCGATTTTAAGCAACACGTGTATTCGTTCTTCTGAAAGAAAAACCTTTGAGGACAGTTTCTGGGGGAAAAGGAAAGTTGGCACCACGCTTGGGGCAATTAAGCCGTTCGGTTCTTTAGTTTCCAACTAATGGGTGGGTGCTGTCGCAGACGATGGTGGTGACGGGCTGACAAGCCCGGGCTGAGATCGCCTACCAAGCGTTGTTTGGGGTTGCCACAAGGAGCAGCGTCTAGAAGCACAGGCCTCTATTCCCCAGCGTCCTGGGAGGCTGAGGCAGGAGGATCGGAAGTTAGAGCCCAGCCTGGGCAACGTAATGACTTAATGAGACCTTGTCTCATAATCAGAACCAAAAATGTGGGGTATGGATGGAGAACAGTGCTAAGGCCCTGGGTTCCATCTCAGCACCGCGAAAACAGTCACTAGCGACATCTGGCTCGGTGCGGGTACTTCTGTGGGAGCATATGGAATTCTGGGAAGAAAGAAAAACAGCTATGGGCATTGCTGCTGAGCCCATAAGGCCTGCTGTGGCGCCCCCACGCTCACCCATGCTGTGCGTGCCCCTGGTTCGCAGGACCTTCCGGGGCGTGTGACAGTGCCCTTGCTTTCCTTTCAGGAACGCAGTAATACCCAGAGGCGCCGAGAAAGAACCTAGAATCGTGTTCACTTAACCGCATCTCCACCAGTGAGGGGTGCTGAGCACGTTTTGCTTCTTAGGAATATTTTTAACTTGCAGTATCATAAAAATATTTCTGAGTGAAGGAAATTAAAAATTGCTGTTAAGAATGTGAGGTGATTCGCATGTTAACTAGCTTGACTGTTACAATAATTTCAAGTTGTATAGCCATCTCCTCTTTTTATTTTTGAGGCAGGGTCTCCCTTTATAGTCCAGGCTGGTCCTGAACTCACTGCGCAGCCCAGGCTGGTCTTGAACTTAAAGGAGTCCTCCTGCCTCAGCCTCCTAAGTACTGGGATTATAGGCAAGGGCCACTATGCTCAGCTAATCTTTATATGGTACTAGGGATTTGAACCCACGATCTTGCACATTCAAGGCAAGCACTTTAAACACTGAGCTGTGTCCCAGCCCCCAAATCCACATCTGAGAACATCACATGGTAGTGGGGCCTGGTGTCACATGACTGTAACCCCAGCGCTGAGAGAGAGAAGCAGGAGAATCAAAAGTTCGAGCCCAGTCTGGGCAGTTTAGTGACTCAGCAAGACTCTGTTTCAAAATAAAAAATAAAGCAAAAGGCTGGAGATGGAACTCAGTGTCAAGACCTTGGATTCAATCCCTAGTAAAACATACACACACACGTGCACACAACGTTGATGTTGTACGTCTTGATTTTGTCAGTTATCCTCAAGAAAACCAAAGAAACCTGAAGAAGAAAAGCATTCAGACTGTGCAGTGAGGAGTCTCAAGAAGAGGAGAGGGTACACCTCGCTGGAGCCAGTCTGAGTGACAGGAAGGCCACACCTCCACCTCCCTGCTCCCCACGGCCCTCTGTCACTCAGCCTGGTTCCATTCTCGTGGTCACAGTGATCCCGTCTGAAATATATCATCTTTTTGTTTCAGCTCAAATGTCTGTGCTAGTGAGCTTTTGACCCTAGAGCCCATTCAGGAATTCAGGAGTGTTCGCAAGCTCCTGTGTGAACCGAGATGTGTCCCCCGGGAGCAGGTGGATCCGCGGCTGACACTCTTGGCTGAGCACACCCACCATCTGGCTAGAGCCTCCTACCAGCAGCACACGGCTTTGCCACCAGCCTCCTAGACTGGTGAGGGTGAATGAATTACCTGCTATTTTTAACCACCACCAGCAGGTCAAGGATGTCCTGGAACAGGACATGGGAACACTCTGCTCACCAACGCTGGTGATGTGAGGCTGTCTTCCCGTCTCCATGGGCGCGCCTTCCTCTGTGAGATGCACCCTAGAGGAAATATCTGATCTACATGTATTTCTAAAGCAAGTAAACTGCATTATAATGTTTGTAGAGCCCAGCTTAGTTTAAATTATTTTGGTTTTTTTTGGTATTGGGGATTGAATCCAAAGCCTCGTACTGAGTTCCATCTCTGGTTCATTTTTGATGTTGGATTTTGAGATAGTGTCTTACTAAGTCACATTTATGATTTTGGAAAGGACCTCATATATTTGAATGTTATAGAATGGAACCGTGAGATGTTAAGAGGCAGGGTCTATTTGGAAGGGGCGGATGGGGGTGTGTGTGACTCGGGAGGGGGTCACTGGGACATGACCCGGAAGGATACATGCCACCCTTTATCTCTTACCCTGCTTCCTGTTTCAGTGCCATGAGCAGCTTTTCCACTGGCTAGGCCTCCACCAAGCCCTTTCAACATGGCCCACAAACAAAGTGAGGCCTTCTGAAACCGAGCTAAAATGTTCCCTTCCTGAAGTTGTCCGTGTTCGGTATTTTGTACTCGCAACAAACAAGTCACTAAGACAGCCATTAGATCACCTGGGCTGGGCTCAGCCTTGGAATCCTCCTGCCACAGCCTCCTAGAGTCTATGCCCCCGGCCCAGAAGTTTTATTATTTTATTTATTTTTCGTGCTGGGCATTGAGCCCAAAGCCTTCACATGGGGCTCTATCCCTAATCCATTTTGATCCTGAGACACGGTCCTATAAGTCACTAAGTGGTCCAGGCTGGGCTCAAACTTGGTGATCCTCCTGCCTCAGCCTCCCAGAGTGCTGGGATGACAGGGCTTCAGCACCAGGGCTGTCATAAATTACAGGTCATTTCTTGTGTGCTAATTCCCATAGAAGTATTGAGCTAATAAGAATAAATCAGAGCTAGGCCAAGACTCCAGACAACAGGAGAAAGCAAGAACTGGAAAAGGTGGAGCCGACAGCCTGTGCCTCTGCGAGCTGGCTGCCCCTCTTCTCAGCATAGACAAGGGCCTTACTCTGCGCATCAAGTTCACGTCCCTCTCTCTCTAACCCAACTCCTTTTCTGAAGCCAGTATTCAGTGGGGCATTCTGTATACTGGCGTTCTTATACTGGCGTTCCTCCTGCCTCAGCCTGCCTCAGGGCTGGGATGTCAGGCCTGCACCACCAGCCTCAGCCGAGACATGATTCTGAAATGCCTTACCTTTAAGAAATAAACCCCGACGCGTTCTAAAACTGTGCAGGTCATCAGCTCTGGAAAGTCAGATGGCCCACGGCCAGAGCAGGTTTACCCCCAGCACCCACAGTGCCACCTGGGTTGTCTCAGCTCTTAGCTGAGTGCCCAGACACCCACCAGGCTCAATGTGGACCCCCGGGAGGGAAGGGGGAAGTGCTTTCCTCCCAGCCCTTCCCTGGAGGCCAGTCCGAGCCCTCGGCGTGCACCTGCTCTCAGCAAGGTGTGTGAGGCAGGAGCACAGGCTGCTTATCTTCCCGCCAGGGCGTTTGGGTTTCTCCTAGCCGGCTGCTTCCGGGTTCCCTGGATTATCTGCTCTTCCTTCCTCTGTTTATATAAATGGCCCGATGGCGGCTGGAACCTTCAGAGCACTTAACCAAACCAAACAAAGCTCTTGAACTCTAAATCCGCGACAAGCCGGGCTACTGACGAGCGGGGCCTTGCTGAGCAAATCTCAGTATCGTTGGGAACCTGAGTCCTGTCGTCCCGATGTACACAGACGCCGCGCCACACGAGGCTTGACTCAGCTCCGCAGGAGGCGCTGAACTGACGTGAGACGCACAGGATCCATGGTGCCGCCGATATCTTTCTCTGTGTTTCATGCTTGCTTGAATTTTTGCTTTGGAGATTGAAGATGAGTTCACACCTTGGAGAAAGGAGAAGAAGGTGTTTGACTTGAAATCTTAGCCTTTTACCTTTAGGATTCCTTCTGAACCGATACGAATTTCAGAGAGAAATCTTGTGATGACAATCTTAGATTCATTACTACCATGATACTTGAGTATTACTCCAGGACTCCCAGTAGCTGGAAGAACTTACAGCTGGGCCTGGTGGCACAGGTTCGTAATCCTAACACTCTGGGACAATGAGGCAGGAGGATTCCAAGTTTGAGCCCAGCCTTGGCAACTCAGAAGCTTAGTGAGACCTTGTCTCACGATCAGAAATGAGCAGGGATTCAGCTCCATGCAGGGACTTTGGGCCCCACGCCAGTGGTCAGCTCAGCCTTTACACTGGCCTACATGCCCATTCCATTTTTTTTAGGGAGGACCTCATTGAGTTGCTCAGTTGCCAAAGCTGTGCTGGACCTTGGGATGCCCCTGCCTCAGCCTCCCACAGAGCTGTCATTGAGGGATTGTGCCACTAGGCCAAGCCACTTGTCATTTTCAGTAGCTCTCGCTATGTCCGCAGTTCTGAGATGGGTTATCAAGTGACCGTGTGTCTGATGGACACCCGTGAATGTGGTGTGTTTTCAGTACCATCTCATAGACCCTTCCAGGGTGGGACGGGACAAAGTGTTAGGGCCTTTCAACCCGTTTTGGCCCGTTGGTTCCAGGGAGCTCAGATGAACCCCAGCCACACCGAGGTGCTCCTACAGCACCTGTGGAACTCAGGTTCAAGTGGGCTTGTTCTGCAGACGCCGGGTTTGAACCAGGGTGCATGGTGGCTTTGCTTCTTTCTATTTTGCCACGAGGTCAGCAACCTTGGGGGAGGGCCATCCCCTGGAAGCCAGTCTCTCTGTGTGTGTTTCTCCGTGTGCAAAAATGTGACACCACATAGCATATGGCCAGTAGACCCTTGGGTGAACTTTGCCTCTAAGAAGGCATGCAAGAACCAAGAGGGAAAAGTTTGAAATAGTCCACACGCTTAGGTGACAATGTTAGCTGGCAAGCACATGCTATGGTGGCAGGGGTGTGACAGCACGGCCCCACCGTGCTCGGACCAGTGGAATCGGAGCCTCCCCCTGCCGGCTGTGCGGAGTCCAGCCCCTGTCTTGGGGGCACAGTTGGCAGATCAAGTTCTGCTGGGTTTCCGCTGCACTGTGTGGGGCCAGCAGGTGTAGCAGAGCCGGGGGTGGGGGTGGGGGGGCTGAGCTGGGGATGGTTCCCTTCCTAAGGCTGGTGGCCCTGAGTCCCCAACAGGAGAGGGACAGTCTGGGCCACTGTTCTGCAAAGTTTCTGAACTAGAGATGTAGGATGCCGCATTCCCCGGTGACCTTGGATTGACTTCTCAAGCCTACTGTAGAGCCAGCCTAGGTTACAGTGCAGTCCTTGGGGTGGGTCCCCAGCTGTGCCACCTGGGGCCGCTGAATTCCATCTCTGTGCCCCACTTCCTGGCTTTGTAAGATTAGGCTAAGTGTACGTCCTTCAAGCTGAGGGTAGTGGTGTGTGCATGTGGTTCTAGCACTCTAGGAGACTGAGGCAGGAGGATTGCACCTTTGAGTCCAGAATGGGCAGCTTGGCAAGGACCCTGTCTCAAATAATAAAAAGGGACCGAGGTCGTAGCTCAGAGCAAAAGGTCCTTGGTTCAGTTCCCTGTAGTGAAAATAATGCTTGTAGCGCACTCAGCTTGATAGCTGGCGCTAAGGGACAGGATCACTGTGATACTCCTGTTGGCAGTGTGGCCCAGGCCTTCTGTGTCCTAAGTGGGGAAACTGGGTCTGTAAGTCATCTGCCCCCCCAACACTCTCAACCAGGAACAGAATCCTGCTTTTGATGCCCACGCCCACGTGCTGCCTGCCAGCCTCGGCTGCTTCCCTGGGGCGGCCTGGTTACGTCCACAGGAGGACTTGAGAAAGTAGCAGCCAGAATGGCCCCGTCTCATCCCAGACGCTGGCCATGCCCGGGATGGTGGCACTGTCTGTAGTCAGGCTCTGCTCCCTGCAAACATTACTGCCTTTGCAACATCTCAGTTTTACGTTCTTGGCGAAGTGGGAGAGCTTGAGAAGAGGCTGTGGAATTATTCCTGGTGACTCCAGACTGTGGTGCGTTTCTCAGACTGTCCATGGACAGTTAGACAGGCTCCACGCCTTGGGCAGGATGCGGCAGAAAGATGTTTACAGCCCACAGTTGTGAAAGTCCTCAGCGATATTTTGCCGTAAGCAGTACAGAAACTCCCTGGATGAGCGAAAAGAGCATTTTCAAAGCGAACGGAAAAAAGCAAGTAGCAAAAACGGTGACCGCCAGGGTCGAGCCCGTAGTCCTCAGGCTGGGACGGCACAGGCAGGTTGGCGCTTGCCGCCTCCTCAGGAGTGCCGAGGGCCTCGGCTTTCACACTAGGTTGCAAATTCATGGCGGGAGGCGGCCCGCTTATTTTTTGAGGGGCAAGTTGAATTCACTTTCCTCTCTCTATCTCAGTTGCTTTCTTTGTAAGATTGGGAAATAATGCTGTCTACTTCAGGCTGAGCATAGGGGTGCACACTTGTAGTCCTGGTACTCTGGGAGGCTGAGGCAGGAGGAGGCTGTGGATGCAGCTCAGAGCAAACGTCTGGAGTTCAGTCCCCCGGACAGAAAAGCTATTGGAATGATTTTAACACACAGTTTCTCCTAACAAGCCCACAAAACCACTGGCGTCTCTAGGTACCGTGCAGTCCACCTCCCTCTACAGATGGAATTCCCTGCCACTCCAGAATAAATAGCAAAAAACTCAGGTCCTCTGCCCGTGTCTGTGGCTTGGGCGGCCTGCTAATTTGGTTTGATTATTAGATATGGCCCACTGGTGCAGAGATTTTCTTTTCCACAAATGACAGCATTATTGTTGTTTGCCCTGTCACCAAGGAGCAAGGCCTTTTGGGTACGTTAATGCTACTTTCAGCAGTAAATGCAAAACGGGAAGTAATTGGGCTGGGAGCTCCTGGGATATCATTGGTGCTGCAGGCAGGAAAGCAGGCATTGGAAAATAAATGACAAATTAGTGTGTTTAATCGCGTGATTAGGAGTCAGATGCTACGGCAGAGGTTCACAAAACGTGAACACACGTCGGTAATGCCACGGAGCACGGGGTGCCCAGGCCTTGTGAGTGAGCATGTTTCTGGATGATTGTGCCCGTACACATGGCAGCCCCGAGTGATCCTGTGGCCTTATCACCCTGCAGGGGCATCTCTAAAGCATGTCTCGGTGGGGCAGGCTTTGCCGGGTCTCCCATCTTACAGATAAGCCACACGTGTGGCTGAGAGAGGTCAAAGACTCAGGGCTGCTCGGGGTGGGCCAGGCAAGAACTCCAATCATCTTAACATTTAGACTTTAAAATTTGCATCGTAGCCTGCTCCAAAGTGTAAACGAAATCTATATTGATTATAAAATAGGCTGGAACTGGCCTATAGGCTTGTCATCTCAGAACTCTGGGAGGCTGAGGCAGGAAGACTGCAAGTTTGAGCTCAATCTGGGCAGCATAGGGAAACCCTATTCAAAATCAAAGCTAGGAGAAGGACTAGGGGTGGGGGTCGCACGGTGCAGAGGCCTGGCTTCCGTGTCCAGCAGCACCATGGATACGTAAATGAATAAATAATGTAAACTATTTATAGCCTTTGAGTTGTCATAGTCCCTGGAACGTTATCACAAAGCCCTGTAATATTACACGTATGATTAAGTGCCAAGCTCTACCCAAGGAATTGATATTGCAAAGTCTCCCTTTAACGTTGTGACGTAAGCAGTCCCGTGACTTTTTATATATATAGAAACTCAGCTACGCACAGATGGTCACAGCTGAGCCACTGGGTTTCCAAAAGTGTCACCACCCAGCCCTGACACGGTTGCTCCCGCCAGGGCTGTGACTGTGGGCCGGCTGTATCATGTGTCGGGTAGGCAACAGGATCAGAGCTGGGGGTTTCTGCTGTAGCATCTCCAGTCCCTCGTTAACTGGCCCGGCTCATGGGATCTGGAGGGACAGGTGTGTCCCTACAGTAAGCCCAGCCGGCTTAGCCCGGCAGAATTTGCTGGGTCATACCCATAGCAGCTGGCACCATGTTTTGTAATAATTTTAGTATTTGTTATCAGGGTGATATTTTTGCATGTGAGGTACCATCAAAACATTGAGTGAATGCTTAAACATTACACTGAAAGACACGCTGCATTTAATCCTCCTCCCAGTCCCTGCCCTGCGTGCTTCCTGATGCTCGTGTGCTCGCCTTCTGCGGCTTCCCGGATCAGCTCTGCAGGTCCCTCCTCCTGTGTGTGGCTGAGCTGAGGTGGCTGCCTCAGAGTCCTGAATGCTTTCAAAACACAGGCCTCCCGTGGCTGACAGCCAGGAGCCGTGTGGTGGGAGAGCCGGTGGGGAGGGTGGGTGAGGACACACCGCCACGTTTGTCCCGAGCCGCCTTCCCACTGGGTGGCACCTGACAGCGGCACTCACTCTGGTTTTGGTCATACCTTGTAAAGACACTCGGGAGAAAGGCGTCCAGATCTGCTCCAGAAAGTGCCCAAAATGCTGGGAGAAGCGGGTTTGAAGCTGGGGGTGAGAGGAACAAATGAAATGAGAATCACTCACCGTGATTGATTTGGGTGTAAATGTTCATTGGGCCCTTGATGACGCCTTGTAGCAAACTCTGTTGTGTTTTCACAATGTCAGCTCTGTCCTGAACACCATGTGGCTTAGAAAACAGGAGCTAGAGGTACACCGTGGGTCAGGTGGCCAGAGGAACTGAGGCCAGCCCTGCCCCTCATATCCGTTACCGCCACAGGTTGCGTTCACAATAGAAAGGAGGAGAAGATCCTACTGGCCCAGGGTCGTGACAAGAGCAGGTAGATGCGAAAATGTACACAAGGTAGAAGCGAGGAGTTAGGTCTGCGTTGGACTCAGAACTCCTAGATTTCTTCCTAAGGAAGGGGGAAGAGGAAACAAAGTGTCGTAGGGAGTGAAGGACCCTGAGAAGAACCAGCCTCTCTCAGGTGCTTGTGACATCCATGAAGGCTGAGTGTCAGGGCCAACACCATTGTGATGTTGGCTGTCAGCCCACAGTGAGAGCCAACCAAACTCCCCGCCGAAACTAGATGGACCCCCTCCAAAAAGAGGGAGAATAGAAGACTTTTTCTATTCATTGGTCATGCAGGCATCAGTCTGTACGGGGGACAGAAGTCCAGAGGATTGACCCCAGGACCTTGCACACGCAAGGCACATGGTCTCCTGCTGCTCTCTGTCTCCAGCCCTCATAGCCTTATTTTGGGTTTTATAAAACCCAACATAGCCAGGCCTGGTGGTGCAGGCCTGTAGTTCCAGCACTCTGGGAGGGTGAAGCAGGAGAATCACACATGTTCGCGGCCCACCTGGGCAATTCAAAGACTTAATGAGAGACTGTGTCTCAAAATCAAAACAAACCAAAAAAAAAAAATGATTTGGGGTGTAACTCAGTGTGAAGGCCCTGAATTTGAACATCAAAACCCCAAAACAAAAACCTTAAATGTCTGTTGTGAGTGTTGTCAGTTAAAAGCAAAATTGTCCTGTCCTTTCCAATTTGAAAGAATTAAAGACAGACCAGGTTTTGAAAAAAAAATCATGGATTTAGTTTCTTTATTTAAAAACTCAACCATATTTTGGCTCTTTAGTGAGATTGTTTTCTTTCAATATCTTCTTCTGGGAGTAGAATTTGGGGACTGGGGACTTGTGGGGCGGTTGTGGCTCCGGCCTTTCTGAGGACCGCCTGGCTCGGCTCTCAGTCTCCTGGGTGGTGTAATGGATAAACAGTATTACCTGTGTTTTAATGACCCCCTGAGTTGACAGGGGCCAGCCACGTGCCACAGTCAGTTCCTCGGACATGGCTTTTGTTCCTCATTCCTCAGTACACCGACAAAAACTATTTACGTGTGGCTTGAAGAGCTTAAATGCTGTTTTAGAAGACTGTAGATTGCTTTTGAACATACTTGAATGCATCTTTAGCCATCACCGGGCTTAAAATGGAAACCCTTTTTTCAGCTTATCTGTATTAAACACCTGTAAAAATCAATGCTCCTATATTTTTTTCCCTTATAATGCTCTGTTCCTTTAACTAATGCCAGAAATAATGCACAGTGTATTCCAGCACGCGCCTTTCCCTCTGCCTCGGGTCCCCGGGAGTGAGGGCCATGGTGTGTAGGAGCTCACTTCTGCTGACTTCGTGGGAAAAATGCCACGTTGGGGCCGGAATTCAGCCAATCGGAGCATAATCCTCAAAATGTGCCGTCTCGCCCCCTGGCCGCCATCCGCCGTCTTCGTAATGAATATGCAGAAAGTTTATTTTATTTATTTATTTTTTGCAAGCACCCATACTGACACCAATGGCCAATAGGAGAGGCTAGAGTTAACTAGTGATTTTCTTCTGAGCTTTGTTATTTTTCCCGAAAATCAGAAGTCATTACGTTTATATTGAAAGCGTTGAGTGGCTGGTATGAGCTTTCTGCCAAACTAAGCTTCGTGTGCTGTAGCCCATTACAAATGGGGAAGATGGACCATTTTTCATGAGTTAGAATAAAAAATATGATAATCATGTCTTCTCATCATCATAAAGAGCTGATAACGAGTAAATGAAATATTTATATTATCTCATTTTGTTTGATAGCTTCCATCTTCCCCCACACCGAACACCTCAGGAGCCCCCGGGGCCTCCTGTTGAAGATGTCTTTGTTGAATTTAACTTCTCCGTGTTTGCGTGAATACACCCAGGAGTCTGATCGTTTGCTTACTTTTCTTCTGTCCAGTGTCTGAAATTTGTTTTTCTGCCTTGCAAAGCAGAGACCAGTAGTTCCTGGTTGCTTTTTTCCAATAGAACTCTTTTCTAGGGAAAGTGGTGCTCATTTTTAAGCAGAAAGGTGTGTGTGTGTGTGTGTGTGTGTGTGCACATGTATGTACACAGACAGTGCTCTGTATAGACACGTTCCATACCCATGGACAACCAACTGCAGACAGAAAGTACTGGACGCAATTGCATTTCTCCTGCATGTGTACACATGTTTTCCCCCATGCAGCAGGCCAGCTCTGTATGCAGCATTTATGTGGGGTTACATGTGAAGACAGCCTGGCGATTCTGTGACGCCTGCCTGTGCTAGAGCTGAGGGCGCAGCCTGCGGGCAGAGCACTTTCCTGGCATGCACAGGCTCTGGCTCCATCCCCAGCCATCAGTCACTAAATGATGCGCGTGGGTTCCACGCAACCATGCTGTCATTTTACATAAGGAACTTGAGCACCGTGTGATTTGGGACCCACTGTAGACTTTGCAGTCCATCCCCAAAGGACTCCCTGGGATGACTGCATGCACATACATGCCTCTGTGACACATGTGGGATTTCTACTTGTGTTTAAGAATTAGCCTGAGTGGCAACCACATTTCCGGGTCCCCCTTCTGAATAGCGGAAGCTTTGCCTTTCTTCTGTCCCCTTCGATCCTTCTTTTTTTCCCTTCTGGAACTTTCCCAGTGGCACAGGCCTATGGGTTTCAGGGAAGCTGTAACAGGAGGATCGCTAGTTTGAGCTCATCCTGGGTGACTTAGTGATTTAACGTAACCCTGTGTCAAAACCAAAAAAAAAAAAAAAAAGAAAGAAAGAAAAACTATGGGCCAGGGTTCAAGTCCCAGTCATACAAAAAGGGGAAACAGGAAGAATTAGCCTGGTGGGGCTTGGAGTGGAATTTGTGCTTAGCATGTGCAAGGCCCTGGGTTCAATCCCCAGCACCAACCCAAAGAATTCTGGGGAAGGCAGACTTCCCGCACAACATACATATCAGCCATGTCTCCTCCCTCCCTCCTGCCATCTTTCCGGACTCTTGCGTTTCCTTGGGGCTCAGCACTGAGCGAGACACGCCCGGGCCCCTTGTGGCACTGTGTGCTCTGAGCGTGGACTTGTTGGCCTTCGCCAAGAGCGGGTAGAGCACAGTACGGGCAGGGAGGTTGGGCGGCCTGGCCGCCTGCACAAAGACATCAATGCCCGCCTTGAAGTGGCCAGCGAGGGCCGGGGGACGGGGCTTGAGGCCAGTGATCTGAGTGTGGGACTGTGGGTGACCCGCCCCGCCGCTGCCTGTTTTCATATTCCCCGTGTACAGAAGGCTCCGAGAGTTCCCAGAACGAGCTTGCAGGCTGGCCCTGTGTCCCTGTCGCTTTCATGTGATCCGAACTGCCCTCCTCTCCTGCTCCCCACCCCTCCCCTCCCCGCTCCCCTCGCGTCTCTCATTGAAGTCAGAGAAGAGGAAAGAGATTTGAGGCTTGCCCAGTTTGCTCTGACAGAAACGGATGTTTAGCTCCGTGAAAGGTGGCCAAGGCAAGCCTAATACCTGACCGACATCTCAACAGTGCAGTGATGGGGACCGCTGTTCTGTGCTCCCCTGCCCTCCAAGGACAGCCAGCCTACTGGTGACAGCCTCACCCGAGAGCTTGCTGTCAACACCCTGTGTTTTCTTTTCCGTGGTACTAAGGATTGAATGGAGGGGTCCTCTACCATTCAGCTACATCCTCAGCCTTTTTTTTTTTTTTTTTGAGACAGTCTTGCTCTGCAGTCCACGTTGGTTCTAAACTCACTCTGTACCCCAGGCTGGCAATCCTCCTGTCTCAGCCTCCCAAGTGCTGTTAATTCAGGTGTGCACCACCACACCCAGCTTGTGTGGTGCTGGAGAATTGAACCCAAACGTTGTACCTGCTAGGCCCCAGCTTATCAACAGCCCAAGCCATTTCTTAAAATTTTCTTTTGAGGGCTGGAAGGAATAATAGCACAGTGGTTAAAGTGCTCACCTGGCAAGCGCAAGGCCCTGAGTTTGATTCCCCAGCACCACATAAGCTGTGCGTGGTGATGCACACCTGTAATCCCGGCACTTAAAGACTGAGGCAGGAGGATTGCTGTATGTTCAAGGCCAGCCTGGGCTGCCTAGTGAGTTCAGGACCTAACTGGGTTACAGAGAGAGAAAAAAAATTTTTTTTTTCTTTTGAGACAGACTCTACAGAGGTTGCCCAGGCTGGCCTTAAACCTGCAGTAGCTGGGATTACAAACATATATCCCATCACATCAGGACATTTCATTCTTTTAAAATTTTTATTATTGTTATTATTTAATGGTGGTGGTACTGGGAATCAAGCCCGAGGCCTTTGTACTGAGCTCCATCCCTAGGCCCTCCCCTACCTTTTTTTTTTTTTTTTTTTTGGTTTTGGTTTTGGTTTTGAGATTGGGTCTCACTAAACACTTAAGTTGCCCAGGTTGGGCTCAAATTGAGATCCTCCTGCCTCAGCCTCCCAGAGAGCTGGGATGACAGGCCCACACCCCTGGCCCGGCTTTGTTCTGATGGTCACTGCATGTTTCTGACATTCTTTGCTTTCGCCGTAACCGTGCGATCAAACCCTTACTCAGGATTCACAAGCAGCAACAGAGGCAACACACCCACCAACTGTGTGTAATTGGAAGGAGCGGATGTCAGCGTCAGGGCTGGTGACGGGACCGGTGCACAATTATACTGTCTAAACCTCCTTGACTCCCTAACGTTAGGATACCATGACAGAGTTGGAAAAAAATGAAACACCTGCCTTGCAATAAGGTGACGTGTAGATTTAGCACAGTCCCTGCCGCGTGAGGGACCATGGTGACCACAGTGCCTGGGAGTAGATCATCACTTCACAGTTCTCTCTGTCCCTTGCTTTCCAGGTGATGTCCCTTCCTTCCCACTGAAGAAGAAAAGGAGGGGGGGGATCCTTTGGCAGAATTGTATGATGCAAAGCTTGATGCTTTAGGTAATGATTTTGTGGCCTGAGGAATGGTTGGTTAGGACCCACCTCAGGAGAAAAGAAACTTGCCGATAAACCCGTGGTGCTCAGCTGTTCCCACAACTGGTGTGTTAGCTCCCAAGTTGTTAATTTTTGATTTGTTGTTGATTGTTGATATCTGATCAGAACTTATCCAAGTCTGGAGGTCAGACAGGATGTCGGTCATGGATTTTTGTCTCGTCCTGAGAGCTTGCGGCATCTGGAGCTGCCCAGGACCCCTGCTACAGATTTCAAGGAGGTACCTGTGGCCCAAGGCTCTCGGAATTCGGGCCTAGCCAAGTCCTTACCGAAGAGAATCAGCTTCAGCCAGGCCTGGTAGCACAGGCCAGTAATCCCTGGCACACCTGAGACCGAGGGGACTGAGGCAGAAGGACTGCAAGTTGGAGTACAGCTTAGGCAACTTAGCCACTTAGTGAGACCCAATCTCAAAATCAAAACTGAAAAAATACGCTGGAGATGTAGCTCAATACAAAGGTCCTGGGCTCCGTCTCCGGTGCCACCCGGAAAAAAAGAGGAAGAAGCATCATGTCAGGGGTGAGGAATTAACTATTTTACTAAACATAGCAGGCTAAATTTTAAGTTGATAGTTTTGTATGGCCAGTGAATGGTGTCATAGATATCCAAATGGTTCTTGGCAGAAAAAAAAAGGTTTTATTTTCCCTTTGCTTAGAACCACAGTGGCACTCAAATAGTAAGAATTTCAAGGTTTTTTTTTTTTTTTTTTTTTTTTTTTGGTTTTTTTAACCTGCTTCGGTCCTGAAGCTGTACCTCCAGAGCCCTGAGCAGTGATTGGCCAGTGGATTTCTTGGGTAGCTGCCCTCCCAGTCCTATCCTCCCACCCTCCCCATCCTTCAAGTCCTCTTTGTCCTCTCCTGGGTTCTCTTTCCCCCTTCTGTCCCTTTGGCAAACTAGAACCACGGATCCTGACGAATTTTGACAGAAGGGGAGGATGCCACGTGAGAGGAGAGCAAGTATGTTCAACCTCTGATGTCCCCTGCCTGGCACACCTGAGACCAGCCTAATGCCAAGTGCTTCTCCCTTAAGTTTCTTTATCCAGTGTCACCAAAGCAAGACCCCCACATCCCCAAAGGGAATCCACTGAACCCTATATTAGTTTGGGTTCTTTCAAAAGGCAGAATTTACAGATTTTATAACAAGGATCTATTAGAAAGGCTTACAAATCCAAGGATAGAGATGGTCCGAGATGGCTGCTCAGCCGAGAAGGTGAGAGTCTGCTGCAGATCTCAGTTGTTCAAAGGACAATGGCAAAGACTGGAGCCTGAAGATTAGTGACTGAAGAGCAACGACTGGCACACAGGCCCAAGTTGAGACTGGAGCAAATCTGTGATGAAGATCTGTTGCGTACAGCAAGTTGGCGTCCATAGACAATTTTGAAGGCGAGAGCTTTCCCAGAGGACGAAGCTGTGACAGTCTTCCTTCTTCCTTCCTTTTATACTGTTGGACTTTCAGTTGACCCTCCCACATCTGGATGGGTGCTCTTCTCTCACTGCCCACAAATCCCTCACACTAATCCAGGCTGGTTCTCCATTCCCAATCTAGGCGTGGTTCCCAAACCCTAGTCCAGGTGTTGTTCCTGATTGCCTCAGGTTGACGTAATCTCTTCAGCAGTCACAAGCCCCATCCATTGGACTGGCTTGAGCCTCCCTTTTAAGTATTTTTAGGGATTTCAGGAACAGAAGAAGAACTGTGTTGAAAAACAGAAGAAAAGAAGGAAGTCCAGGGCCATGTTCCGCTTTCCTGATGCCTGAAAACTCTTCCCAGTGTCTCCCCTGGAACTGATCCATATTTGGAGAACAAACAAGAGTTTTTGAGTGTTCACAAAAAGGGGAACATTTTTCGAGGGTGCCCAACAGGATGCCCACCGGCCCTTGTGGGGGACATGGTGTCTTTAGACTGCAAGTAGAGCAGTATGGCGCAATCTAGGAAGCACCCAGCGCATTGCCCACCACAGCCCAGCGCCATGTGCTCTACAGGAACGTCATCCTTGTCTCAAGGCCGCTGTCAGTTTGGTTGTTAATTGTCAGTTACTGAGGACAGTCAGCCTGAATGCATCAAAGCTCAAGTCGCCTGGAATTGGATCCTTAATCAAGAATGTAGCATTGGCCCACTGTGGCAGACAGGAAAAAGGAGCTTCCAGGAGCTGTCACCCCATAGGCCAGGAGCCGCTGCTAGCCCACAGGTGCTCCCTGTGCATACTTCCTCTCCGCCCTAGTGAGGAAGAAGCAGCGGTACTGTTCAGTGGTAAGTTCATTCCCTCCAGATTTCAACAGTGGGGCAGAAAGAGGACCCGAATCCAATTCCCAGGGCTGCGCAGCACCACGTGGCACAAAGCCAGGGCGGTTCCAGTGGGAGACTCTGCTGGGGAGACTTGCTTCCAGGAGCTGGGGATTTCTAACATCCGAGTTCCACTGGTACCTGATTTAGCTCCTCGGGGAATATGACCCACAGGGACCAGGCCTGAAGGAGGTGACCAGTACTGCCGTACTGTCCAACCTTGTAGCTGAGCACTCACCTGAACTGGTGGAATTAAAATTTCCCATTCTTTTGCGTTGTCATGCCTTGCGTGGATAAGCCCCAGGAAATGTAAATAAAAAAGACCTATTCCCGAACCTCCCCTGCAACCTCTTTTTGTTTTATGACAAAAGACAGTTAATTAACATAGGAGCGGAGTGTGGCTTTCCCAAACTTGCCCTCATTATGTATTCTGTTGGCCATGACTTCAGTCCCCCGGTAATTGGCTTGCAGCAACACGACATTTCAAATCATCTCTTGAAATTACATCAAAAAGCCAGCCTGTTTTGTTTTGATAGGGGAACAATCAATTTGATAAGTGGTAACACAGCTCATTGTTTCACATTAATTAGACTAATTGCCACGCGCTGGCCTCTGAAAGAGGCAGGACTTGGAGGAGACAAAGGCGGCGGCCTTGAGCAAGTGGTGTGTGTGACGGTTCCACTCCCATGCCCACACCCGCTGAGGGCAGGGCAGGGCCAGGGCGGCTGGGAGGCGGCTTTGTGGGATAGCTGGGCGGTGAGATGGTGCCGCGATGTGTTGTGCTTACTACCCTGGCTTTCAGTTGGGGCATTCAGGTTCCTACCCTTCCCTCCAAGGACCACAAGGGTGGCTCAGCCCTGCAGAGCTGGGCCCAGCCAACCCGGTTTGGGTTCCAAGGCTGTGAGAGCCATCTTCTGGTCACCCGCTCTCTGTCCGGCCCCTGCCTTCTGGGTCCCTGCTGGGGAACACCTATGTCCATCTGGACCCGCATGCTTTTCTGTTTATCTGTGTTTGTGGTATTGGGGATGGAACCCAGGGCCTTCATCCTGAGCTACACCCCTAGGTTTTTTGTGAGGTTTTTTTTGGAGATAGGGTCTCACAACTTTCTAGGTTTGTCAGGCTGGGCACTCATTTGTGGTTCTTCTGCCTCAGCCCACAGAGACGCAGCGCAGTGCGGCCGGGCACAGCCCGCTCTTGGCCTCTTTCCACGCCTTTTGGTTTGACAGACTGTACCCTGGCTTGTTCCGGAGACCCCCCCAGTCGGCCAAGTTGGCCAGCATGGTCTTGGTGACAACAGCACATGTCCATCTCAGCTGGCAGCAAAGAGAATTCCACTTGTGACCTGTGCCGGCTTCGGCCAGTCCCCCTGCTTGACAGTGTCATGTTGCTGGGCTCCTGATGCAATGGAACAGGACTCTCGTCCAAGCGGGAGGCGTGGAGCTCTTTAAAACCCCCGATGCGCGGCTGCCACAGCTGTGCCACGGTGTAATTGTCCTCGGGCAGCTGGGGTCTTCCGGGCCACCCAAACCACCGTGACCCCCAGGGCCGCTGCGTGTGTTCCGACTCCATTCTACACTGGTCGGAGTGGGGAATCAGTCTGCCTACTCGATTCTGCCTTGGCCCTTCACCCAATTCAGTGGGGTTAGATGGTGTAAGGATCTTGATGGCTGTGGGCCAACTGTGACGTCAGCGACAGAGTGTCCACCACAAACTGCTGACCGCTCCTGCCACTCCATTCAGAGCCTCAGTGTCCCCGTGTCCGTGGTGTGGAGAGGTGGAGGGTCTGACTCCCACCGGTCTCTTCAGCCACACGGACAGTGGTGGTGTCTTGGGGACGGGAAGGCCAGCAAAAATAAACACGACAGGTTTCTCATAAGACACACAGCTGCATTACACATCCCCAAATTGTAAGTATGACGCTTCTCCCTTTGTGAATGTTGCTGTGCTTTCCTGGAGCTGGCCATGGAAGGCAGACCCGTTGGGAAGAGGAACTGGAAACATTGAGGGACGGTGCTTAGCTTCTGTATGTGGAGGAAGCTCGGGCGGGGACAGGGAGCCAGAGGAGAGCATGTCAATATTTTTTTTTTATCCGTTCCTCAAAGGACTGATCCCTTTGCAGAACATCAAAGCACACATTTGTGTGGCAGGTTTAATTTGGTGTTTTAAAAAAGTGTGTGATGTAGCAGAGGCAAGCAATTACATAATCGTTTCTCCAAGTTAATAAACCTTCCACAGCCTTTAAGAAAGGGATTTGTCATGTGAGTGTGCTAAAGCGCTGTTTTTTCCTCTAGAATCTCAGGTTTTGTTCAGAAGGCGAATGATGGAGGGAGAAGGGGGAAAACTAAACCCAGATGAGCCCCCTTAGCATCCCGGGGAAGGGCCAGCGGCACCTGCCTGAGCACTAGTTGTTGGCGCTTTGTTGGGATTCTAGCTGGTGTCTTCTGGTCACTGTTGTATCCTTAGGCCCTGCTCCTGGCCAAGTGAACTGTGGCTCATGTGGGCTGTGTGAGTGTCAGTTCCTGGTGAGCGGGGTCGCCCTGGAATGTTGATGCACCTGCCACTCCTGATGGACATTGGCGAGGTCTCCCGCTAGGGCCTGGAGAGGGAAGATTATTATCAAGGGGTTGATGGACTAATTTTGAAAAGGTGACACTCTTCCCACACCTAGCAGGAAACACCTCCTGGTCAGGAACAAAGTGGCTCCTGTGCCATTTGGTGTTTTGGAAGATGATGTTGCATCTTCTTCCCTTTCTGTGCCTTCAAATTGTGGATATGGGCCAGGGCTGTCATCCCAGCACCCAGGGAGGCTGAGGCAGGAACATCACAAGTTCGAGCCTCCCCCCGGGCAATGTAGCAACTTAGGTAGGGAGACCATGTGTCAAAATTTAAAAAAAGTAAAAATTAGTTCAACATGAAGGTCCGAGACTTGACTCCCAGTATTGCAAAAAGTAGAGTTAAATTGTGGACGTGGTGGGAAGGTTGGCTACCGAGAGCAAAGGGCTAGTGGGTGGTTCTGCTGTGTAGACATGGGTGGACAGTTCTGTGTGTAATCCGTGCAGGATGCCCGTGGTATGCTTTAAGAAAAGCTCCGTGCAAAGGCAGCTCTGGAACTCGGTTCCCAGGCGCTCTGCCAGAGGGAATTCCTACTGAAGGCAAAATGAAGATCTGAGAAAATCGGGGCTGAGTAGTAAGAGGGTGGAAAATGGGAATTGTTTTTAAACAGGAATGACCACGGAGCTAATGATCAGACCGTGTGTTCCGAGGGACAGGTGTGTTGGGGGGAAGAACAAATACTGAAGTTGAGAACCCCTCCATGGAACCCCAGATACACCACCCACAGAATATCACAGGGAAGACCTCCTCAGATAAGCAGAAAAGGAACAGTAAGATGGAATTTTTAAATTACCTAGAAAAGTCCAGGGAATTTTAAGAATTGTTTAGATCCTGTGGTTATTTCTGTTGAGTTAATGTTCTGTGGTGACCACAGTAGCTGTCCTCATCCCCTAATTTCTCTGAGGGAAAGCACATTCCATGGGTGGCCATAGACCGGCTGTTTGGTAGGACATGGAGGGCGAGGGCGGGCTGAGCTGGGGCTCTCTAGTCTGAGATACTCGTGCAAGCCTTGATTTCAAGGGACTGTTAATTGGGAGGTTTGGAAGGAGAGCTGGAAAATGGCTGTAGGTTCTGAAGATTTTAATAACTTCTTTGTAAATGGATCCAGGACTCTCGTCGTGTGCATGTGCTATTTTAACGCATCATTTCTCTTGGAAATCATGTGATTTGTCCTTGTTGCTGAGTCAGAATTCGAAAGGAATGGTTCTGGGAGGGCTGGTGTTCTGCTGCTGTCTCAGGAGGCTGTGTGGGACAGTCTGGGAGGAGTAACCGGATCAGGCATGTGTAGCCCTTCATACCTCGATGTTTGTAAGCACAGATTATCCTGAAGAACTCACAGACTGTAATGTTCATGGCCCAGGCAAAGAGAAGTCCAAAGAGATGACACCTCCGCCCCCCACATGCTAATAAGAGTAATTTGGGGGTGGACCAGATCCCCACGTATGAATCCCTGTTGATTGCTGGCTGTGATGCAGTACAGCACAGGGCACTCAGGGGATACGGTAAAGATAGAGAGGTCATTTCTTCTGGTAGGACTGACTCACTGCTCTGATCTTTGCTTCCATAGTCTATAACTGGGGCTAGTAACAGCTACTTCCTTGGGTTGCTGAAAAAATGCAGTGAAAAAGTTTCCATTCCGATGAGCCCCACCGGGACTGACGTATGTGTACAGGGCTTCATATGAGACGCTGCTCTATACTTGATTGAGGGCTCTGCTGTCGCCATCTTGAAACCCTTGACACTTTCTGAACTAAGGTCCCTACATGGTCATTGCACTTGCGGTCCCGGATATTGTTGACTGATTTTTGTCCATGTGTCCTTCTATTGTAGCTAAACTTTTATTGGGCATGCTAAGCTAGCTAGTGGCTTTATCAGGCAAACAGTAGATCAAGTGGTTGGGTCTTTTTGAATGTATGGTGCCCACATTTCTCCCAGTGGTGCCCTATTTGGTCAATTACACTGCTGTGAAAACCTCAGCTGTCCCTCTTCCCTTGGGAAGATGTCCAGTGCTATTTCTTTCCATCCTGGGTAAGTCTTGCATACCTTCCACCTGTCTCAATTTCATACTTGCAAAGCAAAAGAAAAAAACACTCCAGGGTCAAGTTTTCAGTCTTTCTCTGTCAGTCATTCAGATGTGCTTTGGGTACCTGGGAGGGCGGTGTTTTCAGTGGGGAGGGACTTGTGATTTCCAAACCTCTAACCTTTACCCAGAGCTGGTCTTTGTTTGTCAGAGTTTGTTAACTGAGTGAATGAGTAAACCCATCCTGGTTACCAGAACTGCCAAGGGCCTAGCTGATCCTCATTTGTGAGTTGCCTTTTTATAAAATTTCTCTCTGCTTTTCTTGAGCAGAGTATCTTTAGGTAGCAGGACACCTCAGCTGTATGGGATTCCAACCAGATGGAGAGAAACAAGTGGCTGGGGTCATCTCCATGGCAGAAACCAGCTCCTCATGGCAAGCATCAGTCACCTTGGATGGGGATGTAACCTCGTGGTCTAGCACCGGCCTGGCCCCCTGAGGCCCTGGGTTTTGATCCAATATAAAAAATAAAGAATTAAGAATGCATGCAAGTAAACAGAAGGGGGGAAAATGACCCATTTTTAAAAACCAGTCCAGAGACCTGAATAATTTTTTTTTTTTAAAGACCACGTAAGATTTATCAGCAAAGTCCGAAAAGGATGCTCATTGCCACTAGTGCCATGACAGTGCAAGTCAGAACTGCAGTGAGGGGCCGCCTCACACTCGCTTGCGAGGATGGTGATTATCAGAAACACAGTAGCAAAAAAGCGATCAGTGCTGATGAAGGTGTGGGGACGGGTAGTCCCTCCATGGGAGTGCCAGTTGGGCACCGTAAGAAATGGCTTGGAAGCTTCTCAAAAAAACTGAAAATAGAATTAATATATGATCCGTCAATAACACCTGTGGTTACCTATCCACAAGTATCAAAGTCAGGATTTCTGACAGACATCCTTACAGCACCATGTCCAGCGGGCAGATGTGGCTGAAACCTGAGGGTCCAAGAGCAGCTGTACCGACAGTGGAGTATTACTGGCCTTTAAAAACGGGAAATTCTATAATATGTGACAGGGAGGATGAATGTTGGGGATGCTTGGTGCTGTGACACAAGACAGTCGTGGACACTGCGTGAGTTCATTGACAGGAGTATCTTTTTTATTTATTTTTTGAAGCAGGATCTTGTTCTGTATTCCACGCTGGTCCTGAGCTCACTATGTAGCCCAGGTTGGACTCAAACTCCCAGCAGACCTCCTGCCTCAGTCTCCAGAGTGCTGGGACTATCGGTGTGTGCCACCATACCCAGCTAAAGGAAGTACCTACAGTCGTTGAATCATAGAATTAGAGAGTAGAACTCTATTGCTGCTGACTAGGGAAAGACATGGTGGAAGCTGCTGATCTGTGGGGAGGAAGTTGTGCAAAGTTCACGGGCTGTAGATGGCCTGCAGCATTGTGCCTGCAGTTCCCAACACCGTGGCAGCTGCCGAAGCCTGGCCTGTGGATGGAGCGCCACAGCAGAGTGCTTACCTGGCTTGTGCATTTATCCCCAACACCAAACAACAACAAAAAAATCCCCACCACTTTTAATCTATTAAGATGATAGGTATTATGTGGAGGGCTCCGGCCAAAACAAACATTTGGCACAAAATTCAATTGTCTACCTCACAATCAAGAAAATGAAATTCTAAATCCTATTCTATTTAAAGATTTTTACAATCTTGTCACAAGGCATTAGAGCATGTCTCTTTAGCCAGGACTTTGTAGAGTCAGGGTGCTGTAAGCTTTGGGCACCCAGGAGAGCCCTGTCCGGGTGCAGGGTGCAGGTATGGCGGTGGGCAGAGAGGCTGGTCCCCCCAAGCTCTGTAGGGGAGTGCTGGAGTTGTGGGTGCCTGCATTTCTGTGCAGAGATGCACCCAGCTCTCGGGTCCTCCAAAGAGCTTGCAGTAATTAAGGCCCCTGCCTCAGTCTTTCGGTTGGAGAAAACAATGTTCCTTTCTTATTAAAATAGAGCCCTGCCTATAACGGCTATCCTTGCTAAAGGGATGACTTCCTGGCTTTCACACTTCCCTTAGATTCACCCCCGTTTGTCAGCTGCGTGTTTGGAGAAGGCGTTTATTAAATGGCCTCGAGTGCGGGTTGGAGCGCTGGAGCTTGCTTTCTAAGGCACCTGCGTTTCCCTGGCTTCCCGCCCCAGTCTTCGCTCTGGCTGCTTGGGCCAGATCTCCCAGGGATGGAGGCCTGGTGGGCAGGTGGAGAGAGGTGTGCCCCTGGGTGGCTGGGCCCTTTCCTGCCAGTGTTCTGCGTTGATTTTTAGAGTTCATGTCACTGGTGTGCTGGGGTCATTGGTGACGGGATGCTAATGGTTTTCTGACTGTATTGTGAGGTGTTACGTTTTCGGTAAAATCATCCCCCTTCTTATTAGTCCAAATTTACTTGCACTGTTAGCTCATTTACAATGGAATTTTTGTCTACTTTTTTTTTACCTTTAGCATTCTGTTTTTCTTCTTTTTAGTGTAATTTCATTTGAAAGCACTGAGATTCCCCCTACCCCTAAATAAGTCGGTTTGGTTTTATTTATAAATGTGACAATTTTTTTGGCAGGGATGTGTGCTGAGGACGGAGCTCAGGATCATCCCACTGAGTTACGTCTCCAGCTCGATTTCATTGTTAAGCTTGGCACAGGGTCCCGCTAAGTTAGTGCCCAGGTCCTGCTTGAACTTGAGATCCTCCAGCTTCCGCCTTCCAGATTGCTAAGATGATAGGCATGCACCACCACACCCGGCTAGGATATGTATTTTTTTTAAGGATAAAAAGCATTGCATGAGACTCTGTATCTTCAAATTCTGTCTATGGAATCAACTGTTATAGATTAAAAATATGAAAGAGTATACTAAGTATGTACAGACGTTTCGCATGCCTTTCTACTTTAGGCAACATTGGATCGCAACTATGTACGTATCATTTGCATTGTGTTTAGCATTGCAAGTCATTTAAAGGTGATGTAATGTGAGTAGGAGAAAGTGTGTCAGTTATATGCCTCCTGTCCCATTTTACGAAAGGGCCCTGAGGATCCTCAGAGGGTGGGGATCCTGAGACCTCCTCTGCGGATGCTGAGGGGTGACTGCACGTGTCGTGGGACCATGTCAGTTTTCATACCCAGTGAAGGAGGCATTTGCAGTTGTGGCTGTAGGCTTCGCTCGGCTTAGTGGAAGTGCTGGGCTGTTTTTGTTTGGCTTCTAGATCATTCTGTTGTTGAGGATGGGCACTGAACCAGTTATTGGGAGAAGCACAGTTGTCCCCTTGAGATTTTGAAAAGCGGTTATTGAGATTGTGACATCAGGCTGTGGTATTCTTGGCTTGTTTTTGTGACTCTATGGCATTCTCTGTCCTGTAGGTCCTTTGTAGTCTGTCTAGGCTGACAGTTTGGCTCTGAGTTGAGCCATCACAAGCTCTGTGGTCTTGTCTTTAGCTGGTGTACGCGGTTAGCCTTTTCTCCTTCGGGGATGTGGGTCTGCCTGGTTTGTGTTACATACACTGTAAATGCTTTTAAGTCCTCCTTGATGCAGGTTAAGATGGTACCTTCTGCCCTGAGGAGAAAAACTGGCTGCTTGAGATGTGGCTGTGTCTTTGAATCTTTAAGCTTGGTTGGGTAGATCCTTCCCTGAAAGTACTTACTAACGAGGGCAGAAATACCAAGATAAGCCTCCAGGGTCATGGGTAGAGTGGCAGGCCAAATACTGCCAGTCCTGATTGTGAAAATTTTAGAAATAAAAAATCAGCTTCATTAGGTTTGAACCTCAGTATTGGGGCGGAGGTACATTCAGAATTCCTTAAGAGAAAACATTTTTTCCCCTTGATAATTTTTTGGAGGGGGAGATGGTAGGAATTGCCCTGATATAGGTGACGTGAAAGAAGGTAGCAGTTGTCCCCTGAGCTCCTTGGGGACAGCAGACATAAGAACCTGTGGTCTTCTTGAGCTCCCAAGTAATGGTAAAGAAAATGAACAGTAGGTCCAGAGAAGACTTTGGAGATTGAGTCTTCAAGCCTCCTCATCCTGTTAGATGTTGACGTGAGGTCTGTCGCTAATGGCTTCCTGACCGAGAAGTGGAATGTGGACTAAGGAAGGGGAGAGAGTGACCTCCTGGTGGGAAACTTGGGCAAATCCCACCTCATCCGGGTGGTCAAGGGCAGCATCAACAGGAAACAGTCACATTGATACTATGTACTTTTGATAGGATGTGGAGACAGCCTCACCTTCACCCGGGGTGCATGTGCCTTTTGGGACTTAGGTGGGTGTGGGAGGCACAGCCAGCAGTCCCTTGCCCCAGCCCTGCCTTCCACTAATGCCCCATACCCAGTGCCCTTGACCCTGAGCTGTCTGAGCGAAGGCATTCCCTTGATACGTCACTGAGTATGTTCCCCTCTGTGTTATGCATTACCACATTGCGTACCATGGCTCTGGGTCTCAAATGACTTCTGTTCTCATCAAAGACAGAGAACATGTTCACATTTGTTTTTTGTTTTTTTATTGTTTTACAGCTAATTCCCAAGATAAGGGGGACAGACAAGTCTATTCCTTAAAAAAAAAAAAAAATCAAAACTCTAAGAGCTGGCATTTAAATCATCTGTTTTCTTATTTATGTTTGTTCAAGCTTTTAAAATGTAACTTCAAATTGAATGTATGTCTTAGTCCAATTACTCATTTATTTTCATGAAAACACAGATGCGTGTTAAGCTGTCAGTTTATTTTTCCAGGGAGTCTGGTTAGTTTAAGGTTTAGTCCTTCGAGCATATTGCTTTATGCCTTGGGGCCAGTACTCACATTTTTTGAGACGTAAGCAGTGTTTGTGAAGTGATGCAGGAATCAGTGCCGATTTCCTCGAGTGGAAATGAACTAGACCTGAGGCCTTTTCTGGTACCACTACATTTGGTTCTTTTCTCTTTGAATATTTTAGTGAGTTTTTGAAATGACCAAAAAAAAAAAAAAAAAAAAAATGTGACTCTGGCCCTGGGCCTCCACTAGCTGTATTTAGCTGTCAGCTTATGAAGGATGAAGGGAAAGAATTCAGTTTTTCCTGAGTCTCTTTATGGAAGAGCCAGAAGATGACCCTTGTCCATGACTCCTGAAAAGTGGAGCTTGCGCAGCTGGGAAAATCTTTTCCTCGTGGAAAGGCTGAACTTCCCTTTAGTAAAACATCAGCTCTGCTGGGCCAACCCTTCCTCTCTCCTTTTGACACGATGAACCCTTCTCACTGCCATGCTGGGGCAGTATGTCTACTCACCACCTCCTGGTACAGACCCCTACCTAGGACAGGGGCTTAGTCAGTGGGGAAGGAGGAAGTGTGGCCCATCAGTGATGGCGGCTCCAGCAGGCATTTTTCCTGGGGAACTTCCAGGTGGATGCATCTCATGTCCTCACATGCTTCTGGAGTATTTAGCCCCTTTGTGTCTCCGTGTTTCCAAGTAGAGGTGCCCTGGGAGGTGGGGTTTGTGGATGCAGAGGGATGGGTAAACATGCAGCATCTATCAGAAGTGACTCCTGGTACTCGGGATGCAGCTCCCTGCTATAGATGCTGAGAAGGATGTTTGGCCCTTGACTCTTCAGAGCCCTCCGCGTCAAATGAAACAAGGCAGGTATGAAAAGGTAGACCCTCCGTGACCTTAGTCATAGGTAGAATAGATAAAAGGTGATCTCAGACTAGTAGAGGGTAGAATGGCGGTGACCAGAGGCTGGGGAGAGGAGAAAGGAGGAAGCCAGGTGAAAGGAAGTTGGTCAGTGATGCTAAGTAGCAGCTGGATAGCAGCCAGAAGTTCCGGTGCACTGCTGTTGCACAGCAGGGTAGCGTAGTCTGGACCCGGAATATTCCCCAAAGTGTCATGTATTTGAATGCTGTGGATTTCTTGCGGGGCCTGGTTTGGAGGGGTGGATCGATGAGGCATGGCCTGCGGGGGTACCCTCCTGCCCTGGCTTCTCCCCAGATACCCTGATCCTTCCACATGCATTGCCATGAGCAGCCATCCTCTGCTACACTCTTCCCCCCATTGCCAGCCACCCAGGAATAGACTGCGACCTCCTGAAACTGTGAGCCAAGATAAGCCGTTCCTCCCATAAATTGTGGGTGTCCGGTACTGTGTCCCAGTTATGAAAAAGTAGCTAAGATATAGGGCGACCAAAGATATCACTCGTACAGTATATATTCCAAAATGCAAGAAGAAAGGAAAACATTCATCATAAAGAAATAGCAGATTTTTGAGGAGGTAGATGTGCTTCACCTGATTTAAACACTGTATGATGTACACGTGTGTCAGAACCTCCTGGGGCACCCTGTGAGGATGTGTGACTTCCACGTGATGCATCTGTTAAAAAAAAATAGGGAATAACCAAGGGACGCTTCGCTTTAGGCATATTTTCCTAAGAGGGATTGAACAGAACACGAGCGTTCCCTCAACTCCAGACTCCCAGGAGCGTCTTTCCTTACGGCTGACGTCAGCCTTCGTCCCCTTTCGTGCTGGCGTGTCCCAGCAGGGAGGCCACAGTTTTGCTTGCAGTCATGAATGTTTCTGAGGCAGGAGGCCAAGGCTGCCCAAATGGCTCACTGTGCCTCATTGTAAATTTATATTAAACTCCTAATGGTGGAAGCATTAAAAAAATTGGAGCTTCAGAAAGGTGATCTCATTGCAGATTTTTTTTCCCTCGTCTATAGTCTCTGAGTTAAACCACATTACTTTAGAAAAAAAAATCCTTAGTTAAGCCAGAAGTCGGGAAGTGTAATTGTGATTGAATTTACTTGAATGCTATCATTCATTCAGAAAATGGTTATTGGGTCTGCCATGTCCTCAGGCACTCTGCTAATCCTAAAGACGAGTAAGATGTGGCTCCTGTCCTCAAGTCACTTAAGCAGGAGAGAAGAACAAAAAGAAAACAAAAGCAATGGTCCCTTGTAGTCTCTCTGTTAATCCACTGAACAAATTACCGGCAAACTTAGTGGTTTACAGGGCCGAGAGGTCTGCCTAGCACTGAGCCCTATGGTCAAGCCAAGCCAATCATCACATTATGGGTGACTTAATTAAATATTTTAACAAATACAGCAGGCTAATATGTAAGTTGATAATTTCGTATGGCCCGTGAATGATGTCATAAATATCCAAATGGCCCATGGCAGGAGAAAGCTCCTTTCCTCTCCCCTGGCACAACCAATGCGTATAATCTCACACAGTTAGGAAGTCAACATGCAGGGTGCAGGTTAGTTGAGTGATTCCAGCTCAAGGTCTTTCATAAGTTTGCTCAGGAGGCAGGTGTTGGCCGTAATTGGAGTCATCTGAAGTCACCACCGGGCAAGGGGATCGGCTCCTGAGGCCCCTCGTGTAGCTGTCCCTCAGGGATTTCACTCTGTGGCTTCGTGGGCCTCCCCTCACAGCTTGGCATGCATGGCAGCTGGCTTTCCAGAGCAGATGACCTAAAAACAAGAATGAGAGGCCCAAGCTAGGCCGCAGTTTCTTTCATGACCCTAAACAGTGACTTATTTGGTTTCTAAGACGAGTGATGAAAACACATGATCAGAAACAGCAGGTTTTTGGCACTAAAGGAATGGCTCAGCCGTTAAAGCATTTGCCTCGCAAGCGCTAAGTCAAGCGCTAAGTACCCAAGTTCAGTTCCCCAGCACCACATAAACTGGAGGTGGTGGTGGCACACATCTGTAATCCCAGCACTCAGGAGGCTGAGACAAGAGGATTGTGGTGAGTCCAAGGCCAGCCTGGGCTCCATAGTGAGTTCAGGACCAGCCTGGGCCACAGAGTGAGACCCTGTCTCAAAACAAAACAAAACAGAAATATCCAGATTTTTAGCGAACATCTCCAGAAGAAGAAGAAGACGAAGAAAATATATAATTTTGAGGTCGGTTGGTGTATACAGAGCACGGATATAGTCAACCAAAAAGAGACAGCAGACCCCGAGATCTAAGAAATTTATTATGTAGAAATTCTGAACTCTATCTGACATGAGTCAGATTTTACAAAGATCGGGGTTTCGGTTGCGGCTTCCTAGTAGCAGCCGTCCGGGAGCAGTTCCTCTTCGCTGAAGGATTCATTGCCCCATGAAGACTGGAGCAGGAGCCGCGTGAGAGGCTGTGCTCGGGTGCGTCCCCTCTGTGGCTCCCAGACGCGACCTGCAAATCACCTGCGGCTGTGCAGTTTTCCCCTGTGCACCAGTGTGTCCAGTGCAGGGTTTGCTGTAAGGTAATCTAAGTGAAGATTCTGTCCGGACATTGCCTAAACCGTTTCCTGTTTGGTGTTGCGTGGTCCCTCCCACTGTTGTTACTGTCTTAGTGGCTGACGCATCTCACTGAAGGTCTGTCAAGTTGCCTTTCTTCCATCTGGGAAAGCATGCAGGGCATGGTATGCCTCCCTCCCAATGCCCTTTCTCCATCTGCAGTTCACATATGCAGAAGATACCAAGGGAGTCTGGCTTCTATCTTGCCCTTTTCTCCTGAGTATTAGATTTCGATGCCATGGTCGAGGCTGTGCATACCTAAGTCAGCTCGTGTGTCCAGCCGTTCCTGCTCCCACCTGGGGAAAACTTGAAAGTCTGTGGGCGGCTGTCGGAGAGAGGAAGGACAGATGGGGCTGGTGTTGCCACGTGGTACGGAGGTGTGCTCAGCCTGCCTTCCAGTCCGGGCTGGATTTGGGGTGAGGTCTAGGGCTGTAGATTAGACATAGGGCAGGCCATAAAGTGGGACACCCAATTAACCCCACATGGGGGTCGCAGAGATAACGAAGGGAGGAGCGGTATGCTTCGAACCGCTGTGTGAGCACTTAGGTCCTTCTGGTTGAAACTGTTCTACTTGAAACTTGGTATTGGGATACAAATGCTGCCGGTAAGATGTGCAAATGCAGGTAACACCAGGAGATCTTGGTGGTTTCTTTTAGAATCTGAGAAGATCTTTTTTCTCATTTTATTCTGAGAACAAAATCTAATTATCAGCAATGGGATTAGTTATGATTTAGTAAAAACAAAACAAAAAAGAAAGATACACTGACAGACTAGTTATTAACAAGGCGTTAAGTGTACTACAAAGGCCTGAATCTCCTTGTCTCTGAAACTGCAGAAAATCTGGTTCGTTCAGCAGGATTTTCCCAGTTATTAAGCTTTCCCGGCTGACTTTCTTAAAACGTCTAAGTAGTCCTTATTCACCACAGGATAGTGAAAATGGCAGCACTTATGAAATAAATGCAAACTCTCCGTAACAGAAGCCTTCTTTCCTGGCATTTCAAGGCTGCTTCTGTAAGTACACCTTAGGATGTTGCTGTGGTTTGGATTTGGAGTGTCTCCCTAAAGCCTCTAGCATTTTGATGTGTTGGATGACTGCGGACCATGTGTTAAACTCAGGAGGAAGAGGCAGATTCTTGGGGTTTGACCTGGAATGATTGTGCCAACATTTTTGGACTAGCGGGGGTGCCCAGGGTAGCCCTCTCAGGTGTGTGTTGTTTCCTTGTGGGCCAAGAAGTGAGGGAAGGCCACTCGCCCTGGGGTAGGGAGCCCAACTGGCAACTCGAACTAAGTGAAGGACATAAGCGGAACACTGTCGCAGCATCCTCCTGGGAAAGCTCCGGCCTTGCCCAAGTCTCCAGACTCCCTTGGCGGCTGCTTCACTTGGCTTTTGTCTGCAGTGGGGTGAGCAGCTCTCCAGCCCCTGCTGTGTGCTGCCACCTATGCCGCTGCCCATGAGTGGACTGTGTGAGATCTTCTGAAACTGAGCTGAAAGAAATCTTCCCTCCCTTAAGTTGTGGATGTCAGACATTCTTTCACAACAGTATAACAAAAATGAGAACACTGGGCTGGAGGAATGTTACCATGGTTAAAACGCTCACCTTGCAAGCACACGTCCTGAGTTCAGTTCCCTAGCACCACATAAAGCTGGGGGTGGTGGCGCATGCCTGTAATCTCAGCCCTTAGGAGGCTGAGGCAGGCAGATTGTCCTGAGTCCAAGGCCAACCTGGGCTACGCCACTGAGTTTAGGACCAGTCTGGGGTATAGAGTGAGACCCTGTCTCAAAAAAAAAAAAAAAAAGAAAAAAGAAAAAAGAAAAGAAAAGAAAAAGGAAAAATGAGAGCATACAAAATAAATGTACATTCTCAGTCACAAAAACCTGTCTTTCCTACAAAATGCATTTCAGCATTACTTCTGTAAGTACACCTTAGGATGTGTTTGCAAGGGTGGGGGGTCATCAGGGGTCACTGGATGGTGGAGGTCTATCGTATTGATGGTGGGGAGCAGCTGTTGGAGGAATTAGAGCGATTGATTTGTGAATCATCTTCTTGAAGGTTGAATCTTTGCTTGGCTATGGTCAACTTCATACTGTTTACTCTTTCAGAACACTTTCAGCTACAAATAACCGGTCAGTTAACACTAGGGTAAAAGTAACCATTTCCTTATGCTGGTGACATGAAACTTGGAGATAATCCCTTTAGCTTCATGCCACTTGTGTCCTGGGATTGCAGGCATATCCTGCCACACCCAGCTGTGGTGCTGGGGAATTGAACACAGGGCCTCGTGTTTGCTAGGCGAGAGATTTAACTGCCGAGCTGTTTCTCCAGCCCCTCGTCCATCTGTTTGTTGAGATGGTAGATTGACCTCTCTGGTTAGCCTGGCCTGTCTATCGATGGTACAGGTAGCTGACCCAAGCCTAGTGTATCAGCCAGCTCTTCTGTTGCTACAATACCAGATATCCACATTTTTAAAGTTCAAAAGGTTCGAGTTGGGTAATGGTTGTGGATGTTCAGTTCATGAGTACCTGGCTCAAAGGCAGAAACAGCATGGCAGAAAGGTTTGGTAGACCAAAGCTGCTTAGTTCATGACATCTAAAAAGCCAAACCGGGGAACCGAGCCACAGAGGGACAAGCAAGGGACCATACATAGAACCCAAGGCCGTCCCTCTATGACCCACCCAGACACACCACGGGGCATGCTTCAATAATCTGCTAGGCATTTTGTCAGCCAGTGAATTTGACATTTGGTCAATTTTTTTTTTTTTTGGCTTTGTTTTGAGTTATGGTCTCCCTCAGTTGCCCAGGCTGGACTTGTCCTCCTGCCTCAGCTCCCTGGAATGCTGTAACTATAGGCCTGTACCCCCACGCTCAGATAAAACTTTGACCCCACATTCGTAGCCCGGAGCTAAGCACTGTGCTGGTCACCTGCCACATATTTACTAAGTTGTGTCATTGTTATCCTATGTCCTTCGCTCGGTGTGATTTCCATTCCCAAGATTGCCTTCTGTTACGTTCTGTGTGTTTCCGATGTGTGTGATTTTATCCACGTGGTCTTCCCTCCCCTTGTGATACAGCCAGGAAGGACAGATATCTGGTACGTGACTTCATCTTTGCAGGCCAGGAATTTCGAAGCGAATTCAACAACTTTTGCAGGGCGCAGTGGTGCAGGCCTGTAATCACAACACTCTGGGACGCTGAGGCTCAGAAATGAAACTCCCCAGCTTCATTTCCCAAATGGGCCAGTTCATGCCCAGCTAGGCAACTTTGCAAGCCTCTGTCTTTAAAAAATAAATGTGGCTCGGTGCAAAGGCCCTGATCTCCATCCCCAGTACCCAGAGCAAACCGACCACCAGCACACAGTTCAGGGGGCACCCTTAGCACTCCTGGGCCACTCGCATCCAATCTGAAAAGCCCCAAGCGGTGGTTTTCCTTTGTGGACACTGGGCCCAGCACACCGGGAACTTTGGATGGCCCCAGTGGCTGAGCATCGGGGTCCTGCCCGCCCACTGGCGACCCTCCTCCGCGGCCGCCCCCGGGTGTCGGCGTGCTGTGCTTAGGGCAGCGGCACCGGGGATGTTATGACGTGTTGCCATGCGGACAGCGTCAACTTAAGTGCAGCTGACAAGCAGGCTTTAAATAGCACATGGCAGTCCGTTATAGTATTTTCCATCTGTGCTCCCCCCACCCCGTTCCCACACTCAGCACGGCCACATGTCTGAAGAGCGAACGTGGCTGCAAAGGCTTCTAGTTCACGCTTCCAGCCACTTTCATTAATGCTAAAAACTGTAGGTTAGGAAGGAGGAAGCGACCAGCAGTGATTTGTTCCTCACTCGCTCTCGCTCTCTTTCCGTCTTTTGCCTGGACATAAGCCAGGGCTTTCACACCTTCACACCAGTACATCCCCGCCTTCTTTTGAGACAGGGTGGTACCAAGGAGCCCAAGAGAAGCCTGAATTCAACATTCTCCTGCCTCAGCCTCCCAGGGCCCTGGGATTATGGGCCTGTGCCACGAGGCCCCTCTGCTGTGTGGGTTTCTTTCCCTTTTTTTTTTTTTTTTGGTGACCCTTGTCTCTTGTCGGAGGATCGGTTCTCCTGGGAGGGAACTCCCTGGGGTGGTTCCAGGTGGGGGAGACACAGGCCAGCACAAACAGGGGCCAAGCACCGTGGCAGCGGGAACCCTGGCCCCTGAGCACCTCACCCCTGGAGGGCACACTCGGCCAAGTGTCCGAGGTGCACCCCCACCCTGGCTCCCTCTCAGCGGTGCCTTGGCCCCTCCTTTTCCCACTTAGAGAACACGAGTGGTTTCTCGCCCCAGAACCACACGAAGTCCTTAATTGTGTTTTAACCGAAGTCTCGGGTCTGCGTTTGGAGGAAAACAGACCAACAATGCGAGTCTTCAAAGGCCTTTCCTGTGATGGCTCCATCTGGCTGGCTTTTGTGTCTCTCTAGATTTTTAAATTCTAAAGAAATTTGATTTAAAGAAAAAAAAAAAAGTCGTGTTAATACTATACTTTCCCTGCTGGTCCAGAGGGCACCCTGGCTGCTCCCCCTTGGAGGCTTGGGCCGCGCGTCGGGCCGTCGCAGGGCATAGCTTGAAGGGAATGTTTTTAAGTGTTATCTCCTTGCTCGCAGAGGCCCAAGGTGGACCTGGTGGAGAATTGTTTAGCGGGAGAAGCCGAAATGACATTAAAGAGAGGGATGGCCAAATTATGCAAACGCAGAGCGCATGAATAATTCAGCGCGCCTGAGTGTGAGTTTTATTTTTCTTGTTAAATAATACTAGCACTTCCACGAACTAATCACGGAGGCTAACCAGCTGGTAAGCTTTTTGTCGGGGGTCGAGCGACAGGGGAGGCTAGGCCCGCACCGTCACCTTGGTGCTCCCGGGACGTGGACACGGTCACCCATGTTCCCTCTTCTCGGTCGAGGAGCTGAAAGAAATGCATGCATCCGACTCTGACTTTGACTCATACTTCCTGGGCCCAGGGACGCAAGGCTGTCATCCCAGCACTTGGCAGAGACTGAGGCAGGAGGATCACAAGTTCAGGCTCAGCCTGGGCAACTTTGCAAATGAGCGAGACCCTGTCTCAGGGCTGAGCGAAGGCCCTGGGTTCAATCTGCAGCCACTCAAAAGAAAGCATCACCAGGACGATTGTGGTGCTTCCTGATTCCTCCCCATTCCCCTTGCACCTCAGAATTCGAATCTAGTGCTCGGTACGTATTTCTTACTTCATACACTGGAATAAGTGTGTGCGTGTTCCTGAAATCAAGTACGTAAGGGGGACGGAGATGCAGTAATCCCAAGATTCCCTCTGCTGTGACTTGTGAAGTATCCCGTGGGCAGAGAGCTGCTGTGCGGAGATCTCGAAAGGCCCCTGCCAAGAACTTATTTTCATCCTAAGCAAAGTTATTTCTAGCTCAAAAGAGGAAAATCCTCACCACAATTATCTCACTTCAGACAGGTTAGGGGCGGAAAGAGGGGAAGATGTTAAGGTGTTGCCCAACACGCTCAACTTGGGAGACAGAAAAAAATAGGTGTATTTTGGGGGAAGAAAATTATGGGGTGGTTGTGACTTTTAGCTCATACGACGAAAAGGGGGAAATGCTGATTGTGTGCAATTTATGGAGTTTGGCACCAGGGATGGACTCCATCCCTGGGCCCCGCTGGTGCTCCGCAGTGAGCGTCCGGCTCATGGGTGCAGCTCTTACCGGATGCGTCTGGTTACCCGTGGCTGTCACTGGCTTACAAGAACTCTGTTAACTACGAAATCCAGAGAGAAAGCAAGAGGCTTGGCACTGCAGGCGGGCAGGGCCCCTCGGGTGAAGGGAGAATCATCCAGAATGACCAAAGAAGGCGAGTTAATGGGATTTTGGAAACCCAGATATATTCTTTTGTATTTTAATTCTCTGAGAGAGGGTCTAAGAGACTGTCTAAACATCAGCGAGGGCAAAGCTCTGATGCGAGACCTGCGGGAACACAGTTGAGGGGTGTCCCAGGCAGTGCCCTCTGTGACCCTCCATGTCCAGGAACACCAGAGGACCTGAGCCCCGCTGGGAATTCATGACCAGCTGACGCAGGAGTAGATGAAGTGAGGTCCCAAAACTGCGTCCCCAGCAACTGGCCTTTGGGATGAGAGGATCCGTTTGTAGATGCACCATATCAGCTCTGGTGTAGGATCAGGAAATGCAGTGTCCTATTGTGTAAGACAGTCTAAGCTGGGCATGGTGGCACAGCTCTGACATCCCAGCAATCTGGGAAGCTGAGGCAGGAGGATGTCAAGTTTGAGCTCAGGCTGAGCAATTTGATGACCTAGCGAGACCTGGTCCCAAAATCTAAGGAAAAAAATTAAAAAAGACGGGGGATGTAACTCAGTGTGAAGGTACTGGTTTCAGTCCTCAATGTAGAAAACAAAAAAGCTAGGCACGTTTTCATTTATTTTAATGAGAGATTTAGTGATGAACAAATTAGACCTGTAGAAGATGATTTCTAAGAGAGCTGGATGTCCTCTGGCAAGTGGAAGTACAAGCCACGAGGAATCGGACGTAAGCACCTGGTCGAGGTGGGAGCTAACACCAGCCTGTTTCTGAGACGTCACCCCCTGCAGGC
>PVKB01000204.1:38517-132387 GCA_004027205.1 Ctenodactylus gundi
TTATTTTGCAGTATTGAATATGGAACCAGGGTTTTCCCACGGCGCTAGATCCCTGTCCTAATTTATGCTTTGATTTTGAGACGGGGTCCTGCCAAGTCACTAGGAAGCCCAGGCTGAGCTCACCTCGTGCTCCCCCTGCCTCAGCCTCTCTAAGTGCTGGGATGACAGGCCTGTGCTACCGGCCCGGCCTGGGCTTTCTTTCATTATGACCATTAACCCTATCCTAAATTATGGACAAAATAGCGCAGGATGTCGGAGAGCCCGATCTGGGTTGTTTTTCAGAAAGCGCTAGTTCATTCCTTGTTCTCTTTCCTGCAATGACCTCATTCTGCTACCAAATGCTAGTTTCAAACAAAATAATTTAAAGAATAAATTTGCAGAAATGTATCTTGATGGGGGTGAGTCTGTATGAGGAGGTAGTGGAGACTGGGACTCCCCTGGGGATGGGGACGCTTTGGGAGTAGACCTTGGTTCCTGCGTTTTGATCCCCTACACAGACATCAGATACAAATGAACACCCAGAAAGGCAGGAGCGGAGAAGAAGGGCCCAGTGCCCTGAGAGGGCAGGGATGACACCTTGATTCACCAGGGGCTGCTCCGCGACTCAGCCATCTGTGGCAGGTGCTCATGCATGCCTGGCACCCACAGAGATGGGGACCCTCCTGCCTGGCTGCATGTAAGCGCTGTTCTCTCTTGTTTGACGGCCCGGCCCTTAGTGACTGCTGGCTTACCTAACGCGTGTGAGTGACAGAGGACATGTGAAATGCTTTTGTGTTTTTTAAGCTGGGAGAGGAGCAGTATCTAATAATTATTTTAGAAATAGGGGCCTGGTTTGCAGAGCCCCACAGAGTTTACTTTTCAGAACTTCCTTCTTTGTCTGCCGGGGTGACGGCAAGGCCAGGTGACTGCGAAGGAGGCGTCGTGACCTTCAGACGTCGCCACCAGGGGCACGTCACCTTGGCACGGCCTGCTCCTGCGCATGACACCCCGGGACAGGGCAGAGATCTAGATCTGGCTAATACAACTCCAGCTCTACTCGTGAGCAGAGTCTCAGAATTATCTGGAAGTGGGCTCGCGAGTGAGACTGGCCCCTGCTCTCTGGCTGGCAAGCTACCCAGTTCCAGGTGTGTGGCTTTAGAGGTTACCCCAGAAGGGCACAGAGACAGGAGGGCCCGTCACCTGGGTCGGGGCTTCTGTGTGCTGGCTTTAACTAGCAAACTGAGCTAGGAGCTGCTCTGAGCTGTGACGATATGTTTGGTTTAGCGATTGGAAACGCAGAGGACGTTAAATAAACGTTGACTGACTCACTGACCATCCCGTTCTGTGTACAGTCCTGGTCACCTCTGGGTTTGGGCAGTGAGACGTCAGAAGAATTCGGAAGCGTTCTCGAGACCCTTGCTCATAAGGTACTTATCCGTCACTTTTACCACTGCTCTCCAAAAAGGAAACACTAAACAGATGTGCCCAGGGCTTCTGTGGCCTGTCTCAGTCTGCAGGACAAGGCCAAGGCAGGAGATCTCCAAGCCTGGTGCGGAGTCCAGCGTCGGGCCTGTAGCAGGTGCTTAATGAACACGGGCCGGAAGGATGATGTGTTAGGGAGTGGTGGAGGAGGGTGGTGGTGCTATACTGTCCCCTGTGTAGACTTACTGTCCCCAAGCCAGGCGTGCCTCTTCTGTGATTCCCAATGCTTGCTGTCTCTAATTTGGGTTTGAAAAGTGTTCGGCCTGAGGCTGACTGAAAGGAATGCTTGGCGGTTGCTGCCCACTGGGTGGAAAGGGAGGGCCACCTGTGCGGGACGAGGGCCGCTAGGCTCACAGTGCCTGGTCCTGAGCTGGTCTCGCTGGAGCTTCTAATCTCTCCTGCCTGGGGCATGGTCCTGAGAGGGCATTGGGCACCCGAGCAGGAATCCGGGCCTGGGGTTGTGTCACTCACCAGCCCTGCGACCCCAGGAGCCTCTTCACGTGCCTTGCTGTGCCTTCTGGGGGTCCTCCCTGCCCCTGGGGCTTCTTAGATCAGAGAAGATGGAGGAGAGCGGGAGCCCCGGGGACTCCCGGACACGTGTGCCTCCTCCTTGGTAGGACGAAGATGGTGATGGTCAGCTTGCTGGTGGCCTAAAGAGTTTCTGAACAATTAAAGATAATTTGTGCCTGGCACCTGGCAGTGTTGAGCTGTCGTGTACTTAAATAGTAAACAGTAGTGACCCTGGGAGAAATCACCTCCGCCTCCCAATAGCTAAAAAACTGTGTAGAGCAATCAGACCGGGTGGCACAGGCCTCTTGTCTCAGCCCTTTGGGAGGCTGAAGCAGAAGGATCTCAAGTTCAAGACCAGTCCGGGCAACTTAGTAACTTAGTGAGACCCTGACTCAAACAATGAAAGGGGTTGGGCACGTAGCTCAGAGCAAAGGCCGTGGGGTCGAGCCCCAGTTTCATTAAAGCAAAACAAACAAACAAACAAAACCCTGCCCGCTTTCCGGGGCCACCGGGATCACCTGTCAGGCATGGAGAAGAGCCTCTACACTCCGTGTTTCACGTCCTCCCCACAGCATTTCTGTTTAGGAAATCAGCGCGCTTGGGCAGCACCCCTCTAAAGCAGCCTGCAGTCTTTATGTTATATTTGTTAAGATTAGAATCTGCAGTGCAAACAGTAGGCCTGTGGGGGTTCTATAAAAATTAAAACTGGCAGGTTGTTTTAAGGGTCTGTCACTAGACTGGGCACATGAGCCACAGTGCCTTTGCACTGTGTCGGTTGGAAAAATCAGACAGTGACTAAAGCTAGTGAGGGGCCTCGGTCTGGGGTTCTCTCAGGATGGAGGAGAGAGACTTCTTCCTCATGGTTTCGTCTCAGCTGATGTCTGCATGTGTGCGGGAAGTGATCTTCACGCGGAGTGTTGCCTCGGGTAGGTGTTGGGACTGTCAGGTGGGAACATGAAAGACTCCTGTGTGGGGATTAGGAACCCGAGTCTCCGTGACCATAGAACCGGAAGACAGTTGTTCCGTGATGGTGTCAGAATTCAGGCTGAGGTTCACCCTGGTCATTTCCCTCTGTGTGGGGTGTCCTGCTGATTGCTACTGGCTGTTCTCAGCAGTTGATAACAACATCGTAGAGGCAGACCTCCTGGCTGGGCGTGGTGGCAGGAGGATCACAAGTTTGAGCCCAGCCTAGGAACAAGATGATGGCATACCAAAATCTTGTCTCAAAATCAAAACCAAAAAAGCCAGCGGGGGATGTAGTTCAGCGTGAAGGCCATGGGTTGCATTCGTGGCACCACAAGGGAGAAAAGAAAAGGCAGACTTTCCAGACAGGATGAGGGGAATGGAAGCCAATACAGCCTTCTGGCTGTCCTACTGGGGATCGTAAATGTTGGTGGGGACCCTTTGGGCCCTCGCCCTGAGATCCCCTCCCGGTTGTACTGGCTGAGGGCTTGGGGGCTGGGCCGCCTCTGGGGGACAGGGTGGCCCATTAGGCTGAGGGCGTACCCACCCCCACCTCCCAGGGACTTTGGGGAGGAGACCAGCCGGGATGCCTGATCTTACAACCCCATCGCATACAACGTGCCTTACTTAAGTCTGAACGGTCACCAGACACACCGCGGCAGATTCCAGCCCATGTTGACACGCCACCTTGGTAAGTTAGGCTGTGGCCGCAGGTCATGCCTGGAGCACCTGCCTGGCTGGGAGGAGGGGGATGCGACTCCACTCCATGACAGATGTCGCCAACATCCGGGCACGGGGACAGACCTGTGCGGCGTTGTGGCGCGCCCTCTTCTCCTGGGCTTCCAGGCCGCGTTCACCTTCTTAGAATGTGCTCTCACCAGCCTTGGCGAGCGTGTGTAGATCCCCGTCCCCACCTGGCCCAGCTGCCAGCGCGTGTCGCCTTCAGGACTGCTCGGGCTGTCGTCACGACGTTCTCCTTTCGTTTTTCAGATTTGGGGAGTCTTCCGCTTGCTTTCCTCCTCCCCGTCGTCTCTTGTAATATCTTTTCGGAAGTGGTAGCGTGCTCCTTTCCCTGCTCGGCGCTGGAGGACCCTCACCCCTCGCACCTTGGAAGGGTTTTCCTTCCAAAGTTGTCTGTGCCAGGCTGGGCCTGGTGGTACAGACCTATAATCCCCACGGTCTGGGAGGCTGAGGCAGGAAGACTGCCAAGTTCAAGCCCGACCTGACAGCTTATTTAGCGTGACCCTGACTCAAAATCAAAACCACAGAGGCACGGGGGATTAGCTCCGTGTGAAAGGCGGCGGTGGGCTTGAGCCCAGGAAAGGAAAAGCTTCCCGTGCCAAAATGCTGGATATGTGAGTAGAGTTTGGCCTTCACAAGTAGATACATGGCCCTCCTGCTCCTAAGCCCCAATAGAAGGGGCTGTGGGAGGGCAGTGCAGCCACGTGACCAGTCCAGTCATCCGGGAAGTGTCCAGGAGGAAGGTCAGCCATGGGCGAGCAGTTCCCACGGGGTGAGTCCTTGCTAGAATAGGGGTGGCCCAGGATCCTCCAAGTCTCCAGGGGGCACCTCACCCTGCAGGACAGCAGTAGGCCAGGGCACACCCATGCAGGAGATGGGAAGGGAGCTGCTAATGTCACAGGTGAAGGACAGAGCACCTGGAGATGTGCTGTCCACGCCCCATGGCTGCGTTGATTTCTTGTCTGGGAGTTCAGACCATGCTAGGGTTTTTACCTTGAGTGTCCCCCAAAGCCTTATGCCTTTGGAACTGTGTTATTGGGAGGTAGGGTTGGCCAGAAGGCAGCTTCTTGGGGTTAACCTGGAAAGATGATGTCAACTTGTCGTGACTGGGAAGTGTTCAGGGAAGAGCTCTCACGTGTGTGTTGTTGACTCCTGGACCAGGAAGTATGGATGGGTCACCCGTCCAGGATGTGGGGGTGATTGGCAGCTTGAATTGAGTAAAGGAGGGAAGAAGAAACGTTGTTATAGCTTCTTCCTGGGAAGGCTCTGGCCTTGCTAGACTGGAGACGTCTCTGGGCTCCTGCCTAACGTGGCTTCTGTCTGCAGCATGGTGAGCAGCTCTGTAGGACCTGCCTTGGCCTTGTGCCTTCACTGGGCTGTGTGAGAACTTCTGACCCTGTGAGGTACATGCGTCCTTCCTCCCTCAAAGTGTGGATGTTGGGCGTTACATCACAGTGACCAATAAGTAACTGAGGCAGGCAGCGAGAGAAGAGTGACAGCAGTGAGCAAACAGTCTACAAGGAATGCAGATGCGTGCCCATCGTCCTGGCTACTGGGGAAGCTGAGGCAGGAAGAGTGTGCACGAAAGGCCAGCCTGGGCGATGTGGCAGGTGACACTACCACCCCATACCACTTGTGCTATGGTTCAGATCTGGCTGTCCTGCTTGTAAACGGGTATTTTAACGTAGACTGAGGCTGGAGTACAAACACATTGCAAAGCATGTTGGGTAGCTGTTTCTTCATCACTAAGAGCTACTGCAAGGATTCATCCTTGGGAGGGGGTAGGAAGTGCTTCTGTTTTGAAATGGTCACCCAGGGGTGGGACAGGGCTGCTGGTATAGCAGAACCCTTGCCCACGGCCCAGTTCCATAGAATCAAGGGAGACTGGAAGCTGGCCGTCGTCTGCAGGGGCTTTCTCAAGGATTGGGACAGCCCCAGGAAAGACAGTGAGGGGTGGATAAAGAGTGAAAATTAGGGGTAATGTTACAGAAACAGACTTGGGATTGCATTTAGTAGGGAAGGGCGCAGGGTGTGGGGGGAGCAGCTGGAGGGGTGGTCAGCAGCAGAAGAGGGCCAGGAGGAGGATACTTGGGGTTGATGACCTTATGGGACTGGATCTGAGTGTCCCCCAACGCCTCCTATATGTGGATGTAGTGGGATAGCCGTGGAACTTTGTTGAGATGGGCACGTGAAGGGGCAGAGCTTACGGAAACAAGACAGGGCGGCATTTCTGTGTGTACATTTTTATTGTGTGCAGTATTTTTTTTTTTTTTTTTTGAGACAAGGTCTTGCTTAGTGGCTAAGTGGCCCAGGTTGGTCTCAAACTTGTGATCCTCCTGCCTTGGCCTCCCAGAGTTCTGGGATGACAGGCCCGAGACACCAGGCCTGCCCTGTGTACACATTATTACCACAGAACAAGAAATATTTTCAGTGATAATGACATAAAGCCATTCTTTCTCCCATGGCTGTCATTAATTATTTCCGCCCTCTGCGAGATCCTGTTGGGATGCAGCCACCGTGTCCACGTCCTGGGATCAGCGTGCGGATGGAGTGCTGCGTTTGGACCCTTTGCATGGCACATCAGAAGCATTTGTCGTCGCATTCCAGAGGCTTTGCTTAGGAATAGAGGCTCCGCAACTTGGCGGTAGCCTTCCAAAATGCTCCCCGAGCTCTGCGGGGTGCCAGGAGTAACTTCGGAGGCGGATATGGAAGGTCAGGAGCAGAGATGTTCATTCATAAAGCCAGAGATGATTGGGGGAGGGGGAGAGCCAGAGGTTTCAAGTGTCCAGTGGCCTCTGCAGGTCAGAGCCTCCAGCCACCGCAATGGAACATCGTGTCATGTGCTGTCACCTCCGGGCCACTAGCGGCACCAAGCCCGCTGTGGCCCCAGCCCCAGGCTTGTGACATGGGTAAATCATCTTCTTAAAACAGACTGCAACGTTTTCCCAGGCTGCCCTGCGCAGACACACAGGCCCGAAGCCCCAAGGGGGCGGGGACAGGGACAGCTGCAACAGCCCAGTGCGGTGGCCTCTGAGAGCAGATTCTGAACACAGTCTTTACAGAGGCCCAGACACTAAGGGCATGGGTCCTGAGGTCAGAAGGCCATCTCTTAGGGCTGGGAGGTGGCTGTACACCCTTAGGGAGGCTGAGGCAGGAAGATCATGAGTTTAAGGCCAGCCTGGGCAACTTGAGGAGATCTTGTTTCAGAAGACAAAGCCGGTTGTGCCTTGGGTCAGATCCTGGCTCTGCCGCTCCTAAACTGTTTGACTCTGATGACCAGCCTGAAGTTTGTGTGTGGTTTTTTTTGTTCCCCCTATTGTGAAAACTGGACCCAGGGCTCTTTAGGCTGTGCTCAAATTTAAGATCCTCCTGCCTCAGCCTCTTTGAGTGCTGGTGTGACAGGCGTGCACCACTATGCCCAGCTGATCTTGCCTGTAAATTGTGGCTAAGTACTCCCTTTACATAATTGATAAGGATGTCAGGTAATTAAACTTTCAGTGTTCACCAACCACTGAGTCATTCTTTATAAAGCAAGAAGGGGATTATTGGGAGAGTAAAGCTTTTTCAGAAGAGGCTGTAAGGCGCCTCGGGTGAGGGTCCCTGCTGGGTCATCATGTTAGAACCATTGGTGCTGAGTCGCAATCCCGTTGGTATCTGGGCATTTGAGACGGGAACAGCACCCACAGAGGATGCCTGCCGAGGTGCACACAGCCTGCCGGGACAGCCTTCCGGTCCCCACGGGCATCTGAGCCAATCAGATCTCGTACTTCTTACCCCACGGCCAGCTGGTCTGCAGCTGCTCCCCCCGCGACCCGCTCTGATTGGGTCCTTGAGAACAGTTCTTTCCTTCCTCCTCAGGACAGACCTGAGAGGCGACACGTTGGACATTTCCAGATGTTTTTCCCTCTTTTGGATACTTAGTGAAGCCCTAATACTTTTTAAAAAAATATTTTCCCCTTTTCCAATTAGATACATCTCGTAATGTTTGTGCAGAAGCCGTGTGTGTGTGTGCGCACGCGCTTGCTGGGTTGCAGCCCAGGGCTTCGCGCTAAGCTGTGTTCCCCAGACTGTTTTTTCAGTTCTGACTTTGACAGGTTGTCTCTCACTAAGTCACCTAGTTGTGCAGGCCAGGCCAGGATTTGGGATCCTCCAGCTTGAGCCGCCCAGGTTGCGGGGGTTCCAGGCCTGCACTCCCAGGTTCAGCTATACGCGTTTTTATAGTGCACCCATAGATAATTTTGTAACAAGTTCAGGGGTCGCTGAGGTGTTCTGCAGTCGTGCATGGGATCTGTGGTGTACGCATATTTCCCCAGTAAGGTCCCGTGGCTACAAGGTGACCGTCCTTGGGGTAAAGAAAAGTAGATGGTGCTTGGTTGGGTGGCTACATTTATGGTGGGAAGTTTTAAACTAAAAACAAGCTACAGTTGTGCAAAAATGCCTGGCAGTGAATTCTTTATCTGCTTAGCAAAACCTTCAAGTTTTCTACCTCCTATGTCTGGAAACAAAAACAATGCTTTAGGCTTACAGCATACAGTCCGGAAATCTTTTAACTGTGTTACAGAAAAACGGATCTATTTTAAGAACAAACTATTTTTCTTTTTTCTTATTTTGGAGGGAGTGTAGGGGGTATTGGAGATGAAGTGCAGGGCCTTGACACCGAACTGTATCCCCAGCTCATCTTTCCTGTTTGACTCTGAGGCAGAGTCTCAGTCAGTTGCTCAGGCTGGGCCCCAACTCGGGATCCTCCTGCCTCAGTCTTGGACAGTGCTGGGGTGACGGGCCTACCCGACTGGGCCTGACTTGATTGGGTTTCTAAATTGGTATTTTTTTCTCATCCCCTGATGGGCTTGTTCTGTCTCCCAGGGATGGGGTCAAGGATAGGTAAAGATGAAGGCTTTCAGAAGCCCTCTGGGTGTTGCAAGGGAAACCTGCCACCCGCCTCCGACCTCCCATGTAGAAGTAAGAGAAAATAAAAACAATAAATATATAAAACAATAAATTTAAAACAATAGCAAACTACAAGATAGTTTAAGAAATCGACATAGTTTTGATTTTCCTTCCAGAGATGACTTTACATTTTTTTTTAAAAAATCTTGTTTGAAAACATCAAATAGCCTCTCTTTTCCAAGAAAAAAGAAAAGACGACGTGTGGTCTTGGTGTCCCAGGTGTCGCTGCTCAGGCTCTTCTGGAAGCCTGCCTTTGGGTGAGGTCACGCGGGGTCACATCCCTACGTTACGTGGCGCTCGTCTCCAAAGGCGGAGGTGCGGACAAGCGAAAGTCTCTCACCCTGCCATTCTCGTTTCTAACACTTAACTTCCTCCGAGGTGACCAGGAAATCACACACACCTTCGGAGCAGACGATTACATCCTTAAATGGTGAGGAATTACAAAGGATATGTTTTGACAGCTTAAAAATAATATGTCCGGATCCAGGCGTGGTGGCTCAGGCCTGTCGTCCCCACCCCCTGGGAGGCTGAAGCAGGAGTGTGGCAAGGCCAAGGCCAGCCTAGGTAACCTGGCGGCCCAGGACGACCCTGTCTCAAAAGTGTAGAAGAGAACAGGCTGGGGACAGAGCTCGGTGTGAAGGCGCATGCTAGGTCTCCGGCACCCCAGTCAGTCTGTCCGCTTAGGCCGAGGGCGAAAGCTTAGCTACTCCAGGGTTCATAGCTTAGTGACGCCGTGACTTTTTGCCGTAGATGTCCTTCTAACTCTCGGTAATGATACGGTTGCAGGAGCCTTGATATTTCTCTCAGGCTCTGGTAGTGAGGAATGTTCAGGAACAGTCTCCAGAGGCTTGTGGAGAGCGCCTGCAGGAACTGTGGCATTGCCAGGGCTTTCAGAGTTGAGGGAGGCAGAGTTCTGCGGGAGCCCGCCACGTTATGCCGGCCGTTTCCCAGCGGGACGTGGCTTTGCAGTGGCCCAGGGTGTGTTTTGCTGACTGGCCCTAAGGGACCGGAGAGGCTTTGCTGGTGCCTGTGGGCTGTCGGTGAGCGGCTGGTGGCTTCTTCGGGGCTGGTGGGGCCACGTCCTCCCCTGGCTCAGCCTGGATCCCCCACTTCATATGGCTTAAGCAAGTGGGCACTTGCTGGGCCTCTAGGAGATGGCGGTGGGCTTACAGAAGTGCTGCCCGGGGCAGCTGTCATTAGATCATACTGATGTCATGTGCTCCTTGTGAGGAGAAAGTCCTGATGGTTACGGTGGCACACACCTATAATCCCAGCGGTCTGGGAGGCTGAGGCGGGAAGATCACATGTTGTAGCCCAGCCTGAGCAGTGCAGGGAGACCTGGTCCCAACAATTAAAAAAAAAAAACAGTAATAAGAGGGCTGGGGTGGAGCTCAGCGCAAGGGCTCTGGGCTCCACCTGGCGCTGCAGTAATGACTGAGGCTGTGCAGGGGTAGAGAGACAGCATCTCCAGGCTGAGACAGTTGAGTCTAGTCCCAGGGAACCAAGACCCGGGCTCACACCCCTCGGGCCACTGAGAACCGCCGCTCGCAATTCAAATGCTTGCCTCCTTAGCTGTGTCCTTCAAGAAACAGAAAGCCCAGCTTGAAAGATACAGAGTGCACTCACCACTTGTCTATCCAGTGACGTCACAGGAAAAGACACTGCCACCCAGGCAAAACAGAACAAAAAGCCCAACTCCAACAGGAATTCCCTGGGCTTCCTCCGGGGTCTCCCCAGCCTGACCTCCGCAGGTCACTTTTCCCTGCAGGACGCGAGGAAGCTTTTAAATGCAGCCCAGGAGTGTCGTGAAATAGAGACTTCCTGTTTCCTTTGCCTGCTTGGACGTAGTGATCAGCGTCTCCCTGTTACAAAATTTTGACAAATTCTGACTTTAGATGTATATTTCACACCCCATTAGAATACATTAGAATATATTATCAATTCCCTTCGGGCCGGGCTCCCCCTCTGTTCTACATATCTTCCTTATTAGATAACTGCTGGCACACGCTATGGCAAAGATAATAGGGCATTAAATTAGAAACGAACCCGATTTTAATTTGCCAATTGAATTTCCTGACATACAGCTATGCGTGTACGCGTGTTTATCTTAAAGAGTGGTGGAGGGTCTTTACTGGCGAGAGGAACTCAGGAAAGACAAGCATCGTGTCCTTATTCCTTTGGACGTGAATAAAAATTTGATGGACTGAAATAGGGTACTGTGGTTGATTGGACAAAAATCTGTGTATCTGTGTGGCACTGTTGCAGTGAGGTGGGATTGATAAGCCAAGGAGGATGAGGTGTCTGAATTGGTCTGGGTAGAGGAGGCGTATTTAGTGAATCCAGGAAGGAAGCAGGAGGGGAAGGGAGGGCTGGGTGGAGGGATGGATGGAGGGATGGCAGGACAGAGGATGGAAGGAGGGAGGGGGAAGGCTGGGGAGAAATCGGGTAAATGTTTGTCATGGCCACAGGACTTGACAATCTGTTAGCAGCTTTTGGAAAATGGACTTTAAAAAAAAAATGTGTATTATATAACACAAAATGTAGATGTGTCCTTGCCGTCCACGATGTGGATTTTAGAGACGAGGTGACTCATGCAACCCCGTATACAACGCTTGCCGCCTAGAACCTGTGGCTACACCCTGGGCCTCTTTCATTTACTTTTTATTTTTGAGAGATCTTTCTTTTCTGTTTCGGTGCAGGGAATTGAACCCAGGTTCCCTGGGCATGCCAGGCAAGGGCTCCACCGCTGGGCCCCGTCCTCAACCCCCAGCTCTCTCTCAGTTTCCATTTGTGAGACAGAGGCTCACTATGTTACTCAGTTGCCCAGGGTGGGCTCCAATGTGCCACCCTCCTGGCTCAGCCTCTCAACGTGCTGGAATGACAGGCTGGTGCCACCAGGCCTGGCTCTTCCTGTGGATCCGCCCATCTGCCCCCAGCTGCGTTGTCTACGTGCCATCTCTGAGCAGGAGGAATCTAAGTTTGTAACTCCTCAGCCAGCTCACGTAATGTTTGTATTTGCCGGTGTGGCCCTTGTCCCAGCCTGTCCTCTTCCTTGGGTTAGGGAATAGCTGACTGGCTCAGAGCGCAGACTGTCCGGGCGGGACACCGACACGGCCTGGGGACCCGCATGCCCCGGGGGCCGGGGGCTCCACCTGTCCCTGCGTGTGCCCTCCTCCACAGCCATGCTCCTGTGTGGAGCCAGCCTGCCACAACTGTGCGCTCAGTCCCCTCCTCTGATTTACGAGTGTCTGGTGTCGTGTCCAGCCACGGAGAAGCTGCCACCAACTCGCGAACCTGCTCAGGAATGTCCCTTCTGCGGGGAAGTCCGCGTGTCCCCATCTCCGCCTCCGTGGCCAGCCCCTGGACAGTTCCCGGCTGTTTTGCTGTTTCCCTGTCCCCGAGGCTGGCACAGCTGCCCCTGTGGAACACAGCCACCGTGCTACCTGCGGCCCAGAAGTGGCCTCAGGGGGTTTCCGTGACGGATGCTCAAGCCCCCCGGTGTGACGGGTGACCTGCTATCCTGTGCGAGCCCCCGACCATCCCTTGGAGGCTGCGGCGTCTCCCACGGCTCCCATGCTGGTGCAGGGCCGACGTGGCCCTTCCCGGTGTCACCTCGGTCGATTCGCGTCATCTCCCTGGGTCTGGTCGCTCTTCCTCTTCTCCCCACCCACCTGATTTTTTTTTCCCTAAATCACTCTCTTTTAGCAGGTACTCACGGTGTAGATAGCGCAAGCACCCCACCCACCGGGGAACCGGTCCACACACACACGACGTTTCACCCCTGCCCCAGGCACCCTGTCCTCCCCTTCTCTACAGAGCCCCTCTTCCTGTCTCCCTCCATCACTTCCTGATTTTGCTTATTCCTATTTTGGGTTTCTCACCTTGAGAAACCATGCAATACTTAACCTTCGGCGTCTGAGTCCTTTGGCTAATCATGATGGCCTCCGTGTCCTGCAAATGACTTGACTTGGTCTTTCTTTATGACAGCATAGTACTCTACCATGAAAATGTCACTCTGCCTTACCCGTGGATGGACATACTCACAGCTTCCAGTATTTAGCCGTTAGGAGCTGTGTTGCCATGGGCATCTCCTCATGGCCTCTGGTCCTAGTCCTTCTTCCTGGTGTGTCCAGTACCCAAGGTGACCCCCTAGTGCCCCTGGAGAACCGCCCCTGGCCACTCCATTCAGATGTGTCCTTTCTGCTGAAGGGCAAGCACCCTCTGTCCTTCCCGCTCTGTGAACACAAACAGCACGTTGCCTGCCACGGGGTTTGCCACATTTCTCCTGCTAAATTCCACAGTCTATTCATGAAACGATGATAATCAGCAATGGCAGGCACCTCGACTCTCCAGGCTGAAACCCCAAGTCTATGGCCAAGGCAGAGCGTCAGCTGTGCCTCCTGGCCTGACCGCACTGTCTCGTGCCTTACTATGAAAGCCTGCCGTAAGTGGTAGGCCTTTAACGCAGATTGCATTTTGATTCGCGCGTGCGCGTGCATGTGTGCGTGCGTGCGTGCGTGTGTGTGCGTGCGTGTGTGTGTGGCCCAGGCCTTCACACTGAGCTACATCCCCAGCCTTGACGTGGGGTCTCACCGAGTTGCTAAGCGACCTGGTCTGGGCTCAAACTTGCCATTCTCCTGCCTAGCCTTTCACGGTGCCAGGATGACAGGCCTGTGCCACCAAATCCAGCAGCCTGGATTGTCTCCCATCCTCATGCAAACCCTTGAGAAGGGTGTGGGGACCCCACTTTAGGGGGTGGGGGCAGGTAAGCATGGTGGGAACCTTTGGGTGCAGCAGAGGGCAGGCAGCCAACGAGCAGAGTAGCCTTGCCAAGCCTTCGTGCCAAGGCCGAGCGGTGTCCTTGGAGTGCACTGTCCCCTTGTAGCGCATGAGCCACCGGGAGGGGCGGGCCTCAGGTGCAGGTGAGCTGGGCCTGGTGACACAGGCCTAGCATCTCGGCACTTGGGGAGGCTGAGGCAGGAGGATGACACTTGAGGAGGCTGTATCCCAAAAATCAAAGAATGGGCCAGGGACATAGCTCCGTGCAGAGGACCTGGGTGTGATTCCTAGGACCACAGAAAAAGAAAAAAAGCATGCCTAATTTGGGGCCCAGGATAAGCCTGAGCTGTCACCATGAGGCACTCTGTCTGAAGCCTGCTGTCACGGGAAGGGCTGCCCGGCACAGACGCGTGACTGCCGTGCCCGCCTGGGACAGGCCCGCCCCTTCCTAGCAGCCATCAGAGGTGTGCAGATTGCTGGTGTTTTCCTAGCGTGCGATAGACTGAATGCTACCGACATGGTGGAGCTACAGCCGTCAAGAAACCCACTATCTTGTTATTCAAATGGCTTTAAACTCGGTGTGACCGTGACCCGTGATTAACACCGCGGGTGATTAGATTAGCTGAGGCCTATCTGGCTGGCATTTTAGGCAGCAGGTTCAAGACCTTCCTCCTACAAGAAAGGACGTCCACCACAGTGTCCTCAGGGTCAGCACTGAGTGTTGGCGCCGGGCAGGGGAGGAGAGGTGGTGTGTTCACTTCTTTATTTTCTGTGACAAATGTCTTCTGTCTTTATAATTTACAGAGCATCCTTTGTTCTCATGTTCTTAGTTTTCTGAAACAGTGTTTTTCAACTTTTGGGCAGTACCTGTTTTTCTTTTTCTTTTCTTGTTTTAGAATCAGTCTGACTTTTAAACCATTAGGAACAAGGAAGGAAGAGAAAAGCTTGCTGGTACAGAGTGGCTGCAGAGGTGGCAGGGGCGCTCACATGCTGCCTGTCCAGCCAGGCTCGCCCCTGGCTGTGATTTTGGGCAAGTGCCCTTCTGGCTGCCACGCCTCAGTTTTCCTGACTCTTAGGATAGGGAGTTTGGTTTTGTAAATTTAAGATCCTACTAGTTCTCCTCCTCCTCCTCCTCCTCCTCCTCCTCCTCCTCTTCCTCCTCCTTCTTCTTCTTCTTCTTCTTCTCCTTCTTTTTTGAGACAGGGTCTCACCCTGTAGCCCAGGCTGGCCCTGAACTCACTGTGTAGCCCACACTGACCTTAAACTCACAGCAATCTTCCTGCCTCAGCCTCCTGAGTGCTGAGATTACAGGTGTGCACCACCATGCCTGGCTTGGGAGGCACTGGGGAATTGAACTCAGGGCCTTGCGTTTGCTAGACAAGCGCTTTATTCGCTGTGCCATTCCTCCAGCTCGCGCGCGTGCGTGCGTGCGTGCGTGCGTGCGTGCGTGCGTGCGTGCGTGCGTGCGTGTGTGTGTGTGTGTGTGTGTGTGTGTGTGTGTGTGTGTGTGTGTGTGTATCTGGAGCAAAGCCCAGGGCTTTCATGCTGACTTACATCCCTAGCACATTTTTTTAAAACTTTGATTCAGAGACAGGATCTCTCAGTAAGTTGCCAAGTTACCCAGGCTGGTTTCCAACTTATGATCCTCCTGCCTCAGCCTCCCAGAGTGCTGGGATGACAGGCCTTTCATCAGCCTGAGTGATGGGTGACCAGAGCTCTGTCTGGTTTGAGGTACAGAGGAAGAGGAAGGGGGTCAGCTCTGTAGGAAGGCGGCGTGATCTCTGGAGTCACACACGCATACAATCTGTCACATCCTGGCTGGCCCAGGCACTGCTGGGGTGCTGCGTCGCTGAGCCCCGAGTCACGTCGCACAGGACAGACAGCAGGGCTATGGAGACCAGGGTGGAGGCAGTGGCCACCTGTCCTCGGCCTCACAGGCTATCGGCACTCTGCTTTGCCCATCCTTGAGGTCACTGGTCCTTGGTGAAGGGATTTCAGAGCAGGCTTGTGATTCCGCCAGGCAACACCGGCTGGCCAGGTGTGATTCTCTCAGCAAGAAGTGGATTGACTTCTTGTCAGAGTGTTTCAGCGTGGCCGTCACTGTGGCTTGGAAGTGGCATTTCACCTGGCAGCTGCCGGGGCCAGCAGGCAGGGGTCGCAGGCAGCTGGGGCCGCCCGTTTGGCTATCTGTGCTTTGAGATCTCAGATTTCTTGTGGTCAGTAAGACTAGTGTAAATGAAATCACTTATTCATTCGGCAAACATTTGCCTCAAGCCAGGAAAAAGAATGACCTGCAATGTTTTCATGAGTTCTGATTTCCTTGACCGACATTTGTCACTTAGGGGGAAGGTTGTTTGACGGTGACAGGCCGCTGGGCTTTTTTGTGTTAACTATGTAAGTTTGAAAACGATCGCTTTACTCAGAGCAGACGCTGGAAGAGGCAGAGTCAGCGGAAGGGCAGAGGCTGTGGGCACAGTAGGTGGCCATGACGCGTGGCAGGTGCACGCTCTCCATTTTTTAACAGATTTTATTTTTTATTACTTTTCACTACTAGGGACTGAGCCCAGCACTTTTCCATTGATCTATGTCCCCCAGGCCTTTTTATTTATTTTTGATTCTGAGACAGGGTTTTACTAAAGTTACCCAGGTTGGGCTCCAACTTGCAATCCTCCTGCATCAGCCTCCGGGACCACTGGGATTTTAGGCCTTCACTTTGTTAATGAAGACAAACCAGTGGTAATACTTGAGAAGGCGTGCTAGGGAGCAGCAGTCACTCCCAGGCTCCCTGGGGGATGCGTCCTTTTCTCTACCCGCCCTCGCCCGTCCCCAGCAGATGACTCAGGAGACTCCGGGACACAGCAGGTGGATGCTACTGGGTGGCGGTTCTGTGGATCCAGGAGACAGAGCAGGGGTGTGCCCTGCCGGTGCATCTCGGCCCTTCCTCTGCCCTCTGCCCACACACGCTTGGCACTGGAAAGTCGTGAGCTGCTGTGATCCACTCACAACAGCTGCCAGAGCCCGTGTCCTGCCAGCTTGGGCCTCAGAGGCCATTTATCGATCCAAGATGTCAAGTTGGTTGACATCTTGGTAGGAAAACAGTTTCCCCGTTCAGTACTGCAGAACACAGAGTGCAGGTGCCTGTCGTCTCACCTCTACTGTGTGTGTACGTGTATGTGCGTGCGTGCCTGTGTGGGGGGGTGTGGGCGGGGCACTTGGGATGCAGCCCGGGGCCTTTGCTCTGGCTCCATCCCCAGCCCACTTTATTTTTGGTTTTGGGACAAGGTTTTGCTAGGTTGCCCCAGCTGGGCTTGAACTTGGCACCCTCCGCCTCAGCCTGCCAGGGTGGGGCCTGGCTTCGTTTCCTGCCGAAGTCCCTGTCACTCTCTGGGAGGCTTGCACCCCATCCACAAGGCTTTCTGTTTCCTCCTAGGTCCTCCCACAGAACAGTGCAGTACCAGGCTGTGGGTATCGGCACTGGACTCCTTGAGAAAGAGACGTGTGTGTCCTGTCTCTCTTTTAAAGACTTGAAGGGAGTTTTGATTGACTGTAGGAACAAAATCCTAAGCTCCAGCAGGTGTGTCCACCCTGTGCCAACCTGTGCCTGACCTTTGCTGACCTTTGGGGGGTTTTGGCCTTTTTGTATAAGGAGGAACAACCTTGGCCACATGCATATAATATAGTTAATGTATTTCATATAAGCACAGAAATTTCCTTTTGAAAATTGTTAGTGTTAGAAGAAGGGGGCGTGCAATAATGGCAGGCCCTCAGGGAGGCTGAGGCAGGAGAATCCCAGGTGGGAGCCCAGCCTGCTCAACTTTGAAGGCGCTGGGTTCCGTCCCCAAAGGGCAGCGAGCTTTTCCTTCATCCAAGGCCCGGAGGTTGGGTAGGCGGGGCGGTCTGCAGGGCCCTGTGTGTAGGTGGACGCGGGGACACCGTGCTGTCCCCTCCCAAGGGGCAGTGTCCTCTGAGGCACGTGGCAGAGCCAGAGCCTTCCCGCGCTCCCTGAGAAATCTCCAGTGTAAGAAGAGGTTGACGCGTGGTGGTAGTTCCAATCGGACACACGTGTATGAGGGTGCGTGAGCGGGTGGTGCTGGGGACAGAACCCAGGGCATCCACGCTGAGTTATATCCTCGGTCTGTTTTTATTTTTGACTTTGAGGTAGAATCCTGCCTGCTACGTGGCCCAGGCTGTTCTCCACCTTGGGATCCTTGTGCCTCGGCCTCGCAGGATGCGGGAGTAGTGGGCTCAACCACTTGGCCGGCAGGAGGCATGTTTCCTCGTGCCTGCGTGTCACTGCCACACGCTTAGATCACGGCAGCTGCCTCCCCGGAGCGTCGCTCCCTGCGTGCAGGATGACTGTGGAACTCGGGCCTGTGCGTCCCGGGGTCCTTGAGATGCATCACGGAGCTGGTGGAAATTTACAGGCAATGAGCCAGGTGTAGTAGCACACTCCTGTAATCCCAGCTCTCTGGAGGCTGAGGCAGGAGGATTGCTATATGTTGGAGGCCAGCCTGGGCTACACAGTGAGTTCAGGATCAGCCTGAGCCGCAGCAGAGTGAAACCTTGTCTCGATTATATAAACAAACAAACCAACCAGTAAGTTCTCACTTTCAGTGATAGCTCGGCCTGGTGCTGGCCCGTGACCTCCAGCAAGGGTCTCCGCCGCTCTGAGCCTTGCTTGCTCTGTCCCTTCCCAGGGACCGCTCGCCAAGCCTACAGAGAAAACCAGTACGCACGGAGGGTTTGAGACCGCACCTGTGACGGTGCAGGTGCTACACGCTGATGTTATTGAAGTTAATCGTATTAAACCACAGTGCACTGGGTGTGGTGGCACGCACCTGTCGTCCCAGTGCTTTGGGAGGCTGAGGCAGGAGGATTGCAAGTTTAAGTGTAGCTGGGCCTGCGTACATGATCCTTCCCTCCCTACCCCCCCAAAAGGCAATGGGCCTGATATAGGAGGGCCAGCAGACCCAGCGGAGCCCAGGAGCCCACAGTCTTTGACTTTCCAAGCCCAGTAAATGTGTTTTTGTTCTCCCTTTAAACTTCTTATCAACCTGGGATTCCCAAACTTCTTGATTAGGCCGGCTGGTAGGCGCCAACCTGCACAAGAATGTGACTTTGTCGGGATTGAGAAATATTTGTAAAATAGTAATACGCTCAATAAATAGACTGTAGACTTGGAGTCGCGTTTAAAAACATAACAATTGGCCAGGGGTTAAAAAAGAAAAAAAGAGAAGGACAGAAATTCTGGACGCACAGTATGGAGGGAGTTTGGTTTAGGATTTGGACAAGGTAAATGCCGCCCGCCCCCGCGGGGAGATAAGCCCCCGCGCTGGCCGCGGACCCGGGACCCGCCTGGCCTGGCCACCGCCGCACTGCGCTCAAGATTAACCACGGCCCGTGGCCCGAGCTGGGCGGCCGTTTGTTTTATGGAACAATCGCTAGTGACATTAAACAGACGGGGCCCTGCCAAGGCGATCGTGCTCCTTTGCCATACACCGAGAGGCGCCCATGAGGAGCCGAGAGAGCCGATCCCGTGGTGTTTCCTCATGCCAGCCGGGGAGGGTCTGGACACAGAGCACATGTGGCCGGGGAATGGCCGGCTGCCATGGCCTGGCGGGGGTCGTGGGCTTCGCTGTGTTCCTATGAAGGACTGGAGGGATCGTAACCCCATGACAAGCTACCCAAGGAGCAGGGTTGCATTTCTTTGCGTGGGCACACACTCGTGTGTGTGTGTGTGTGTGTGTGTGTGTGTGTGTGTGTGTGTGTGTGTGTGTGCGCGCGCGTGTAGCCAGTGTTCTGGGTGTGAGCCCTGGGCCTTCACACTGAGATGCATCCTCAGCCCGTGTTGGTTTTTGATCTTGAGACCAGGTGGCACTGAGTCCCCCAGTTGCCCTAGCTGGACTTCAAATTGCAGAGTGCTGAGATGAGGGATGTGTAGGGCCTGTCTGTCTGTCTGTCTGTCTCTTTCTTTTTCTTTCTTTCTTTCTTTCTCTCTTTCTTTCTTTTCTCCATCACTTACACGTCCCCCTCTACAGAGCCTGGCTGCCTACTGTCAACCCTGCATAAAGGCAGCTGCAGGAAGGAGCGGGCTGTATTCCTTACATTAGGCACGAGGACCTCTTCGTCGTGGCGGAAGGCTGGATCGCTCAGGTTCGGCTGTTTGAAGCCATGGCGTGGCGGGGTAGCTGGGCAAGGCCTGTGGCAGGCAGGGTGCAGATTCTAGGCAGGACCGACTGGCAGCCAGGAGGTGAGGTACCCATGTCCCCGGAGAGATGGGGGGAGTGAGTTCCTCATTATGGATTTATGCTTTTGCCTTCGCATTTTGACGGAACTTTCCTATTTTTTTAGTAAGAAACCACACGATCTGTCTGGCATTAAGAGCGCACGTGGACTCCATTTCAAGCCAGCCTTGCCTCTGTTGACATGACTTCCGGCTAGCTAAAAATTGAAATAGTGTTTATTTTTGAAAAAAAAAAATTGTCAAAGGCCAGGTTGCAGCATTAAGCTTTTGTTTTATACACAAAGAGAGATATTAATGAAAAGTGTTTTAAGTGCTTATTACGGAGACGGTTTGTTTTGAAACACGGGCTTTCTCCCGGCGGTTTACACTTCGCTGTGCACCGTGAAAGACACCCTAAGTAGGGGTTGCCAGCTCCCCGTCACCAGGAGAGTGCTGCCGGGGCGGGGCCGCGGGGGGTGTCACTCAAGCGGGGCTAATCTACAGTAGATATCTTATAAATAACCAGGAACGAAAAAACAAATCACTCTTCTCTCGACCCGAGCAGAGAGAAGGACTCCCGGGGAGAGGGAAATCTTTATAATAAAGATTTACACTTGGAATTAGGGAGTTGCTGGGAGTGCAGCGTTGCGGGAAGGCTCAGTGCCGACCTTTGGGTGTGGGCCCTGGAAGCGCAGGCTTGCCTCCTGGGCAGGGGACGTGGGGAGGAAGGGTGCTGGGCACTCAGCTGTCCCTCTGGGTTTGGGGAAGGGTCTACCCATTACAGGAAGAGGGTTTGTGATCACAGTCTGTACTCTCTTGTATGTTTTCCTTTGTGGTCTTGGGGATTTGGGACACCGGGCCTTTGCACAGAGCTACGTCCCCACCCCGCCTCCAGCTCCTTTTATCGGTTTTGAGACCAGCTGTCATTGGCATTGCTCAGTTCCCAAGCTGGTCTTGAACTTGTGATTCTTCTGCCTTAGCCTCCAAGAGCACTGGCATGACTGGCTCACCCCAGCCCAGCAAGTCTCTAATCTATTATCTGTACTTGCTCTTGGACTCAAAACATTTTTAGTATTAACCAACGCACATTCTTAGCCTGGGAAATGCGTTAGGAAAGCCATGGCTGGCTCAAGCGGGGAAAAGAAGTCAGGTGTCACCATTCTGTTCAAATGTCTTGAAGTCAGTTCTAGGTAAAGGTGGGTCACAGAGCTTTGGCGGGTTGCCTGCCTCTCGTGAGGCGTCTGGAGGGCCTGTGCCGCCATGTGCAGGGGAGGGAAGGGATAGCCGTGCCTGTCAGAGACAGGAAGAGTCAACCCGGGTTTACCATGTCAGGTGTAAGGGCAGATTCCTCTGAAGTCCTGTTGTGTCTGGCTTGGGGTCATAGGCAGAGGAATGGCAAGGGATTTCTGCTAGTCGAGGTCACCTAGTTCTCCTATCCTGAATCACTTATTCCAGGACCAAGGAACGGTGGAAGGGCTGGTGGCATAGGCCTGAAATTCCCAGCATTCTGGGAGGTTGAGGCAGGAGGATCAAATGCTAGAGGCCAGCCTAGGCAACTGGATGCACTCTGTCTCAAAATTTTTAAAAAAATTAATTAATTAAAAATGGGTTCCAGGCTCGATTCCCCCACGACCACATGTGTACACACAGACATATTTCCTGAGCCTTTGAACCTGTCTACCTAATGTATCAGGTTACCCTGGAATCCAGAGAGAAGATGGAAATCCTCTGAGATACCGCTTCCCCCCCCCCCCAACCCCCGCTCCCAGTAGCATAGTGCCAGTGGGGGGATTTGAACCCAGGGCCTTCACACTGAGTTTCATGTACAGCGTGACTTTGAGACAAGGACTTGCTACTTTACTAAGTTGCTCAGGGTGCCCCTTACAAGTCAGAGCTAAGTTGCACAGGGCTGCAAGTGGCGATCCTCCTACCTTAGCCTGCCAGAGTGCTAGGGTCACAGGCCTGCCCAGATGGGCCTGGTTTATTCTCTCCTAAAAGTGAATTGCCCGAAGGAGCTGCCTGCCTGAGAGTCTGTGTGAGCAGCAGCCCCCAACCCCAAAGGCCTGGGATTCCCTGGCCCCCCATGCCTTAGAGCATACGCAGACCTGGAAGTCAGACTCACGTTTTTTTTCAAGGTTACAGTCCTACTTGGTCTTGGGCTTTAAGGAAGCATTTTTCTTTCTTTCTTCCTTTCTCTTTTAAAACATCCAGCTGCTTCCTGTGAAGTTACCTGTGAAGGCTGTGATGGTTTGAGGGAAAGAAGTGGCATTGAACGGGATGGGGTGGGGGGTACCAGGGGCAGGTGGGCAGACAGCAGAGGTGACGCCGTGGCGGAGCAGCCAGCTTGGGTCCAGGCAGCCCAGCTCTGTGTCCCTCGGAGCCCACCGGGGCAGGCCATGTTCCTGTGCGGGCACACACAGCTGGCAGACCCGCACGGCTCTGTCTCCGCCCTGCTCTCCTGAGGTATTTGCCATGTGGGCTTCTTAGATTCTCATCTGAGCTCATGATCCCCATTCTTTAATGTTTCCTGCAGTTTTATTTCTCAGGAAGGAAATTGTATACATGCTGGAGGTGGATTTGGATCCTACCTATATTTATGTGTGTGTACAAATGTGTGTGTGGTACTGGGGACGGAGCTACATCCCCAGACCATTTTTTTCATTTTGATTTTGAGGCAGTGTTTCCCCGAGCTACCCGGGATCTTCCTGCCTCAGCCTCCCCGAGTGCTGGGATGACAGGCCTGTGCCACAGGCCCTGGTTTCTACCTGTATTTGTCACTAAAAGACTATATGCCACATGAGGGCAGGAAAGCACCCAGTGTTCCACACACCTCCTAAGCCCCCGTGCATACTGGAGATTGATTTTAAAAAGAAATCTTAGGGTGTAAATGTCTGACATTATTGTGTCGGCCAAAAAAATAAATAAATAAATAAGAAATTCTTGAAAACACAGCAGAGATTTCATGAAGCTTCTAAATAGCTGGGTCTGGTGGGCTGGGCCTGGAATCCCAGCACTCTGGGAGGCTGAGGCAGGAGGATCACAGCAACTCAGGAAGATCCTATCTCAAAATCAAATTAAATAAATAAATAAGTAGCTCATCACAAGACCTGGGCTTGACCTCTAGTATGACAAATATTAATATAATTATCCCTCAGAAGCGCTGGGCTCCTTAGGTCACTGGTCTCCTTTAGAGGTATCTTCTTGTTTGGTTGGCTTTCTCTTTTGAAGAGTTACTGACAACAGTTTAGGCTGTAAACATGTCCTTGGATGGTTGCTTTGGCCATGGCTTGTGGAAACCAACTTTTGGCCATATGTCTGATAATATAGATGAGGCCCAAGTCTCTGAGCAGGAGTTGCAAGCGTCCAGTTGCATTTTGCTATTTTTGCGGTGAGGTGAGCTAGAAATGAGTTTTAAGTACAAAGAGGAGCTTCTAATACTAGTGCTACATGTGCACACGTGTTTGTCTGGTGTGTGGGAACGTGTGTGCAGTGTGTGCACGTGTGTGTGTGTGTGCAGGTGTGCAGTGCTTTGGCTCAGTCTGGCCTGCCGAACTGGCTACTACTGTAGCCAGATGGATTATTTTGAATAATGAAAACGAGTCATCCTCTTGCCTTGATTGTAGCTACTTCCTAATCTTGCAATTTTTTATTTTGATAAATGTTAATCTCAAGAGGGAAAACGAAATGGTGTGGTGAGAAGGCCACGAAGAATTCTCATCAGAACTGCGCGCACATGAGCTGTGCCAGCTTTGTTCCTTGAGCCTTCCCAGAATCCTGTGCAGTTAAAACTGGCTAAAAACTGACTTCATCAGGAAGAATTTGAAGCACAGCGCAGCTCCCGTTGGGAGTGGGGAGCCCATGAGTGCCACCGAGAGGTCCCAGCCCTGGCTCTAGGAGACGTGCCCTTTGACCCCTGGCCTGTGCTGTTTCCAGAACACTGTAAGAGGTACAGAACCCAGCATGGTGACCCACCCTTGTAATCCCAGCTACTCAGGGGGCTGAGGCAGGCAGGTCTCGCCTTCCAAGACATCACACTTAGGGAGACTGGCCACTTACGGAGACTTTTCTCAAAATAAATAAAAAGTGTTGGCGTTATAGCTCAGTGGTGCAGTACTCGTAGGTTCAGTCTCCAATGCCAAAAGAAGGGAATAAAGAAAAGAGAGAGAGAGAGAGAGAGAGAGAGAGAGAGAGAGAGAGAGAGAGAAGGTCTGCAGGAAGGGAAGGATGTGATGCCCATCCCCCAAACCCACCGTCTGCGCCTGCCCCGGCAGTTCTTTGATCTGGCCCACTGCAGCCCGAACGCCCAGAGTTTCTTTCTAAGGGAAATGACAGCCAAGCCTGGGAGGGTCTAGGCTCAGGCCCGGCCCTGGGAAGAGTCGGGTTCTGGCAGCCTGTGCCAAGCTGTCCTGCAGCAGAGAGGGGCAGAGGTTCCGCTTCCACCCCGGGAGAGAAAAATAGCATAAACATGAAAGATCGGTCCCTGCCTGGCATTTTATCAGCTTCACGCAACAGGTGTCTCCTTGCCCCAGAGGCAGCCGGGATGCCGTGCTGCTGTGGAGGGCCTGCCTGTCCCTAGGAAGCCCGGCTCCCCGTGGCACCCACAGCTTCCGGGGGTGGGACCTCGTGGAAAAGGGAGAGAAAACGTAGGGGAAATTGTGTGCATGAAAAGAAGGCAGGAGAGAGGAAAGAAGAGAAGGGATCTCTCCATCCGATCTTTAAGAACCACTCACCAGTAGTGCATTGAGCTCTTTTGTGTCTCTGTCTTCCCATCCGTGCAGTGGGAACAGCCATCTCTGTGTCGGGATACTGGGGGGGGGGGGGGGGGGGGGGGGGGGGGGGGGGGGGGGGGGGGGGGGGGGGGGGGAGTCCTGGTGAGACCAGAGGGAGCCCCTCGGTGGTGGGCAACCGTGTGGGCATGCCCCACCCTGGGCGGACCCCTCCCAGCCTCAGAATGAGTGGATAAGGGAGGGAAGGCAGCCCGCAGATGCCAGGCAAGCTTGAAATGAAAGCCTACCTCCCCTCAGAGCTGAGGCGAGGGCCCCTCGGTGTCCCCAAGCTGCCGCGCTCAGCCGATGGCCTTGGTCATGTCGAGAGTGGACGAGCAGATGGCGGGACCTTGTTCCGTAATGACTGGCACTCTGGTGGCGGGTAATTTATGAAGTCGCCATCTAAGCCGGAGCATTACTGGCTGCCAGAGAACTCAGCCACAGCATGGATGCCTCGGCTTCCTGAAAGGAAGACCCGTCAACTCACTGTCCTCCCTGACGGGATAAGCCGTGTCGGATGCGAGGAGGACCTGCCCGCACGTTCCCATGTCTGTTTTGTAAACTGGACAGCTTGATCTCTGGGAGGCCTTTGCTTTTGGCGTCAAGGAGGCAGAATGTGTTTTGTTTTTTCTTTATTATTTTTGTGACACTGGGAGTTGAACCCCGGGCCTTCCCACCGAGCCACACTCCGGCCCCTTTCTTTATTCCAGTTTTCACACCGGCTCTTGCTAAGTTGGTTCGTTGCTTGGGCTGGGCTCAAACTTGTAATCTTCCTGCCTCAGCCTCCCAAAATGCTGGGATTATAAGCCTGTACCACCTCGGCCTGGATAGAAAAGCAGAGGCTGCCATCACGCGTGTCTTTAGGGTGTTCTGCTGTCTTCCTTGGCCCAGTACCTGGGCAGGATGCAGACAAGGATGGGGAGGGGAGAGAGTATGGGGGCAGATCCCAGCTGGAAGAGGGTCCCCAAGATGAGAAGCCCCAACCCGGGCCCCGAGCCACAGATGTTCTGGGGATTTCTCTTGTTTCTATAATCAAAACTGGGGGAAAAGGAAGAAAGAATGAGCCACCAGTGTGATGAAAGTGGATGTTGTTCCGCGACATCTCGGCCTGCAGGAGTCGCGAGGCCCAAGGCAGGAGGGGGCAGGCAAGGAGAATCTCTGGGATACCACTGTGTGTGTGAGATGACCGGAACTCCTGTGTTGCAGGATAATCACAGTAATCATCGTGGGGAACAACAGTTGCTATGTCCACTGTGCAAATCGGCACCAGAATGTGAAAAAGACCCTTGGGAGGTCTGGCCTTCACTCACCTTTGGTTTTTTCCTTTTGGGGACTGAGGCTTGAACCCGGGGCTTCCTAGCGAGCGACATTCTATTTGTTTGAGATAGGCAAGTTGCCCAGGAGGGACCCAAACTTGATATCCTCCGGCCTCAGCCTCCCAGAGTGCTAGGATTATGGGCCAGCCCTGCCAGCCCACCTGCCTACAGCCCCTCCATCTCATCTACGTTCCGGTCAATCCCGATGTTGGTTTTTGTGGTACAACCCAGTGTTGCCGATCTAGCGCTACCCTCAGGCAAATGTCCCAGAGAACCCTGCCCCACGCCAGGTGCACACTGCCCCGTGTTCTCCTAAGTGTGCAAAGACACGAACAGCAACCTACCCGCTCATGAGCATTGGGTACATTTTCAATCTGGCATGTGCCACGACTCCCAGCTTCAGCATGAGGATGAAATCTGGCCCCTGAACAGCAAAGAGAAAGAGGGGTTCATGTTTAGGAGGGGAGCTGGTGAGAGCCGGGGGTGGGGGCCTAGCTGGGATTTCAGTCTTGAGACACACTCAGTGTAGAGGGATCGAGCCAATTCTCCTGAGGCGGCTCTGGTGTTTGTAGGGACGAAAATGCTTAAACCCACCGCGCTGTCCTCACATGCCATGGAAACGGTTTCTGGGAAGGGGATGGCTGTGTCCTCAGAGTCCAGAGAAACAGTTTAAAGTCTTGAGGCTTTGAGTTAAACAAAGAAAAGCAGATCACCCGTTTTTGTACAGAACTGGCTCACGTGGTGTTCTGCTGGTGGAGGTGGGGCGCCTGTCCGCTTACTAGGTTGTGCCATTGGGTAAGCCATGTCTCTAGACAAGAGGATGTTGGAACAGAGTTTTTTAAAGGATGGTGGCCTGTGGAAGTGAGTGTGTCTGTGTGTGGTCGTGGTTTTTGTGGTCCTGGAGTTGGAACTTGACTTTGCCTTATCCCCAGCAACTTCTTCTGATTTTGACACAAAGTCTTGTTCCCAATTGCCCAGGCTTGGGTTTACACCGGGGCCCTGCAGAGGGCTAGAATCCCAGGCGTGCTCCCCGCGCCCAGCCTGGAGCATCTGTGCCTGCAAGCCACGATGCGGGCAGTTGCAGGATCCTGGGATGAACTGCATGGATAGAGAGTCAGACGCAGAGCAAAAGAGAACAGAAATGCGACAGAAGGAAACGCTCTCGGAAGAGCTCTCCGCGGTCAGAGACGCCGAGGGATGGTCACCGGCAAAGCTGGCCGGCTATCGCAGAGACGCGTTTTGCAAACGGGTAGAAGCGTGGAGTCTCAGGGAGAAGTTGGCAGCAGCTGTGGTAGGACAGAGCGTCGCGAATGGCAGGTGGCCCGGCAGGGAAGGGCGCCCCTACCGGCAGGCCCTGCTCAGACGGGGCCTGGTCTCTCCGGTGGTGGCTCGTGCCCACGGGAGGCTCCAGTGCCCTCTGCAGCTGGCAGGAGAACGACGCACTGGCCGAGGACCCACGCCAGACGTTTTTTGTGTACTTGGTAAATAGACCTCCTTTGCCAACCGTGATGGGCAGTCATCAATAAACTTGGACGGACGCAGGAAGGCAGCCAGCCGGGTGCGTCACCATGGGGACTCTGGGAGCACTGTTACGTAAATATTTTTTTAAAAAAATGAGATGTGGTAAATGTGCTTTTTTCTGACCTGACTGATTGAGCTGGGGAGCTAAGGATTCCTCAGAAAAAAGATTCCGTGAGATACGTGAGCAGTGGCAGTGAGCTGGACCATGGGACGGTCCTCCCGGGACCCCGTTCACCTGGGCTCTGTGGAAGGACTTTCCCCCGGCCCCGGGTCACCGCCGTGGAGGGGAGGGGGCCGCTTTCCAAAGCCGCCCTGCCCCGCGGCTTCATTTCTGGTCTCAGTAGTGATTTTCCCCTCTCTCTCATCTGGTGACGATATGGCAGGGGACGGGCCACGCCAAAATAACACTGAAGAGGACGTTGCTCAGCCATGTGTTTTGGTCAGTTAAAGATTACTGCAGGACCGGAAGCTTCATGGGGCAGATCCCGGGAATTACACGGAACAGCTGCAGGGCAGCAGCCCACGACCCGGGAGCCCATCCTGACCGGCAAAGTCCCGGGAGCCTCCCAGGGTGCTCGCGGTGTGGGGCGGCCCTGGGCTTGTTGGGCTCCCGTGGCACTGTGGCCAAACCTGGGGTTTCCTCTTCACCTCGTGATCAGTGGAGGACCCAGGCGGCCCAGATGCAGAACAGCCCAGCGATATCAGCTGCACAGGTGCTGCGGCTGTGGGCCGGGGAGCCAGGGAGGCCACCCAGCAGCAGGAAACCGTGGCCCTCTGTGTCTCTGTGTCCAGTGCTCATGTGGCACCGGCCCTGGAGAGCGGTTGACCACAGAGGCCACTTAATTGATCTTTCAGGGATGGCATAGTGGTGCAAGAAGATAATTAGATCCCTTGGCTGTCCGAGTCTCCGGCGAACAGATTGCCTATGGGGGAGGGGCCCCTGGCCTGTCCCCTCCCTGCACCCTGCGTGCCAGACAGGGTGGACGGGCACGGGTGAAAGACCAGAAGGGACCAGGCAGTGAGTGGAGTGAGGCTGGAAACAGGCGGCTGAAGACGCCACCCCAGAGGCATAAATAGAACGGGACAGTCACCATTGTGTTCTGTCCCTGTCTGCGAGGACAGCTGGTGCGCCCAGCAGGCCCCGCTCACGGGCTGCGAGTCGGGATGTTCTCTAGTGCGCGAGGCCCACTGTGCTCAGCCGTGGGGCCGCTGGCTGCCTCGCCCAGGTGAAAGTCAGAAGTGGAGCCCAGGATGCAAGGGGGGGAGGGGGGTGCCGAGGCCGGCGACCCTGAAACTTCCACAGGTTTCCTTTTTCGTTCCCTCCCTCCCTCCCTCCCTCCCTTCTTTATTTTCTTCCTCCCTTCACTTCTCTTCCTTTCTCCCTGTTTTCCTTCCTCTGCTGGACAGGGAACCCAGGGCCTCGTGCAGAGCTACATCACCAGCCCCTTTTCACTTTCTATTTTGGAACTGGGTCTCACTCAGTTACAGTCCTCCTGCCTCGGCCTGCTGAGTACTGGGATGACAGGCACACACTACATTGCTGCCTTACTCTTTAATTCCTGATTTCAGGAGGAGAGAGGTTGGCTTCTCCCTCTTTTTTGATGTGAGGATGGTTATCCCCTTGCATAAACTTTGTACCATGACAGACCGCAGCTCAGGATTGGTTTCTTTTATTTATTTATTTATTTATTTATTTATTTATTTATTTATGTATTTATTTTTGTATGATGAGGTATTGAAAAGAGGGAGAAAAGGATTTTGTTGTTGTTGTGTGTTGTTTTTCTGGAGGTTGAACCCAGAGCCTTCACACTAAACTATATCCCCAGCTATTCTTACCTTTTATTTTAAGACAGGGTCCCGCTAAATCGCTAGGTCACCGAGGCTGTGCTTGAGCCTGCATCCTCCTGCCTCAGGCTCCCAGAGTGCTGGGATGAGAGGCGTGCACCACCACACCTCTGGAACGTTTAAGTTTTTTGAGTGATATTGTTATCTGAGTCCTGTTTATTACTGAACTTGCACTGTAGAGCTGCTCTTCTCACAACCCCCTTTCTCGTCTGGGTGCAGGACCCTGTGCCAAGTGGGGTGGGTAGAGTCAGCAGTGGGACACGCACCCCGGTGACACTGGAGGGATGTCCTCACCCACCCTGGTGCTTCTGACTTGAGCCCAAGCCCATTGTCCTGGAATGGTATGTCAGCCTCTGTATGCCTTAGTGTGTTTCTTTCACTGGAAAAGGGGGTCGACGGAGGTCACGTGGAGGAGTGAGTGGTCTGCCCGGGGCCACCCTGCTTGGCCTTTGTGCCACCAAACTAGAGGCGGGGATCTCCAGTGATCTCGGTGCTAAGTTTTTATAGGTTGCTTGACAGACTGAGGATTTAGAATGAGAGACACTCATTGCCTCTCGTGCACCCAGTTCCTGATGTCCCCGGAGAAGGCAGAAAAGCTGTGTTGTCTGGGCCAGGGGAGGAGTGAGGTATCAGCCCTTTTGTCATGATGGAGAAGGGCCTGGGCAGAGGACAGGGCTGTGTGGATGACTGGGGAGGACTCAGCACCAGGGGCAGCAGTGTGTGTGACACTGGCTGGCACCATGATTACCACCACCGTCACCACTATTGCCTTCGCCACTACCGCCACCATCACCATTATCACCACTAACACCAACAGCGCCACCACCAACACCAACAGCACTGCAACCAACACCAAGAACATCACTACCACCGCCATTATCACTGCTACCACCACCTCCATCATTACCACCGCCACCACCTACAGCGCCAGCACCACCGCCATTATCACCACCGTCACTACCGCCAACACCAGTAGCATCACTGCCAACACCAACAGCACCATCACCAACTACTGGGGCTGGGAATGGGCCCAGGGCCTCCCACGTGCTAGGTGAGCGCTGTACCCCTGCACCACACCCGCACTTACCATTACATGATTATAATTCAATTTACTTGAGTTTTATAGGAGCACAAGCTCAGGACCTTCACACTGAGCTATAAGTCCGGCCCATTTTTATTTTTGACTTTGTGGCAAGTTCTCTTTCCATCACTAAGCTCGTGGGTTAGGCATGAACCTGTGATCCTCTTGCCTCAGCCTCCCAGAGAGCTGGGGTTACACGCCTGCCCCACCAGATGTGACCCACTACAAGCATTATCTCACGGCCTGCCACTGAGTAAGTGAGAAAAGTGAACGAGGTGCCTGGACAGAGAGGAGGCCTGGCGGGGCGGGGTGGTCCCTCTGAAGTCACCTCTGCTGCGTGTGGATGGCGGCGTTGCAGGCCATTGAACCCCCGTCTCCAACCCCTTGTTTCACCCGGGAGAGCCAACCGCATCCATCTTGCAGGGAGTAAAGGAACCGAATGCAGTGACGTGCGTGTGCGGCATTTCGGGAGCCTCAGCGTGTTCTGTTTGTGTAGAAGTTAATAAAATAAACCCATCAAATTTGTCAGTTGCGGTGAGCCTGCTTCATGGGCCCTTCCAGGAGCGTCCCTGCGTTAAGTCATCCTAGTAATTACTACCCAAGGCCTTTAGAGTATGTTGAAGAAAAGAGCCTACTTTCAATTGAGATTTTTTTTAAAAAAAGGAAATAGTATTTCTTTCCCTTTTCATTTTTTGAGACATGATCTTGCTAGGTAATTTGGACTGGCCTTGAGCTGCTGAGCCTCTGCCTCAGCCTCCGAATGCAGGGATCACAGCAGCACCCTCACATCTGGCCCAGAAAACAGAACTTCCTGCACACCCGGGTAACGAAGGACAATGGCGGGGTGTGTGTGTGCACACGTACGCCGGCTGTGTTTGTCTGACGTGTAGACGGCCCGTGGGGTTGGGCGCCATCTCCAGCTCCTTAGCGATTGTCGGCTGTCCACGACCCTGAGTCAGACACGGAAGAGCCGGTGAGGGGAGGTAGTAGCCACCAGAAGTTCCCGTCCTGTCGGGTTACCCTGAAGAAAGGGAGACCTTTAAAATGAGTATGTCTCCGGCTGGGGCGCGGGGTCAGACACCACACACCTGGTTCCCTACCTAGATCAGAGCTCTGCTGTGAGTACTGAGGACCGGGAGCCATGAATGATTGAAAAGTTGGCTTTGGTGACTTTGGCCTGGAGTTTGTGGATACTGTTCTGTTTGGGTGTAGAATTCTGTACACATGAAATTAACGTTGTGCCTGTTGGGATACACTTTGCCTATAGGTCTAAGTGTTGTTGTTGTTTTTTTTTTTTTTTCCCCATTTGGCATTAGTATTTCCTTAATCAGCCTGGCTAGGGCCTGCCTCCCGCCCGTCTCCTCCTGCCCGTCTCCTCCTGCCCCTCCTCCTGTCTCTCCCTCCCTTCCTCCTCCTGGAAGTGGCCTGGGGCCATTTCCCACTGCTGTCATTGAGGTCTGAGTCTGAGCTCCATTTCCAACTTAATGCCTCTTCATAAAACAGGAGCCAGCTAGGTGTGGAGTCACAGGACTGCAGTCCCAGCCGTCTGGGAGACTGAGGCAGGAGGATCACGAGTTTGAGCCCAGACTAGGCAGTTTAACATCTTGGAAGACTGTGCCTCCAAAAAGAAAAAAGAAAAAAAAAACAGAAAGAAAGAAAGAAAAAAGAAATTACAAATGGGCTCAGGATGTGGCTTACTGCAGAGGCCCTGGGATTAATCTCCAGTGCCCTCCTCTCTTCTCTCCCCTCCAAAATGGACTGAGGATAGAGCTCAGTGCAAAGGTCCTGAGTCCAATCTGTAGACTGATGATTTAATTACTAGCAGGCTGGGGCTATAGCCAGTGGTTAGAACATTTTCCTACCATGCACAAGGCCTTGGGTTCAATTCCCCAACACCACATAAAAGTTAGCTGGGTGTAGTGGTATGGGGTTACCGTCCTAGCACTCAGGAGGCTGAGGCAGGAGGATTGTCATGAGTTCAAGGCCAGCCTGGGCCACATCTGAGCTGAGGACCAGCCTGACCCTGTCTGTCAGAAAAGCAGACAAAACAAGAGCTGTCATTACCACTGTAAAACCTACTGTACAGGTTGTAAGATTTAACTGAGGCAGTTGCTCAGGATTCAGAAAGCTGCCTTTGTTTTTACTGCATTGAACTTGCTTGGTGGAAACCGTGCGAGTCAGGGCACAGCTGGCCACAGCTGGGACACAGCAGGTGCCCGCACAGTCCTCGTGTCCGGCGACAGAGTCCCCCGAGACGTGTGTACAGCTCTACACCACATGATAACCCCACCATTCCGTGTCCTTTCCCATGAATAGGGTCTGAGTGCCCCACGGATAGTCACTCCACACGAGGAGACCGCAGCAGCCGTACTGCGGAGAACAGAGAGGTTAGGTAACTTAGGGGTGTGCTTCTAGCCAGGGATAGTGCTGACCTGCAAGGTCACCCTCACCTGGCGCTAACCAGCTGCGGGCTGTCCTCCGAGAGACAGCTGGCAGACAGAAGGTGGGGGACCCTCTGCCCCACCTCACAACAACGGCGTGCTTGAGCCCTGCACTACTGGAAAAGATCAGTAACTCCCTAAGGAATGTTAAAAGGAAAAGCAGCCGGATGTGGTGGTGCAGGTTTATAATCCCAGCCCTCCTCCAGGAGGCTGAGGCAGGAGGACTCACAAGTTGGAGCCCAGCCTGGGGGACTTAAAAAATAGCTTTTGTCAAAACAGAAAAACAAAAACAAAAAAAACAATAAAAATGATTTGCAACACCTTTTCAGTCACTAATACCCCGCCCCCAAAAGGCAAGAGTCAAAATTCAGAAGCTAAGAAAATTCAGCCAGTTTGATCCTGGAGACTCAGACCTGTAAGTGACTTTGCGTCACGGAGGGGACCAGAGACACTCGGGTTGGCTGGGCCTCGTGGCTTACGGACCTTGGCGCCTTCCTGCCCTCCAGGACAGGCTGCAAGCCTGGGTACACAGGGCAGAAAGGAGACGCCTCTTAATAGAGAAACACGATGAAAACTGGCTCCAAGGGGACCAGAGCACCATGTGCGCTAGCTCTCCGGGAAGCGGGGTGCGGCGGGATGCCGACTGGGATGACCTCCGAGAGGTCTGTGCGTGCACATGGCTTAAACTCTGATTTTTACTGGTTTTTCCATTTTTACTTTATTTTGTCTGGTACTAGGATCGAGCTGGGGCCCTTCCCACTAAACTAAACTTCAGCCTGTTTCTGTTGCAGATTTTGAGACAGGGCCTTGCTAAGTCCCTGAAGTTGCCTGGACTTGTCCTGGGCTTGCAATCCTCCTGCCTCAGCCTCCCAGAATGCTGGGACACCAGCTGGCCGAGGCTCCCTTCCCAAGCAAAGGATACGGGCTTGAGTCTCTGCTGCACATAAATATTTTGTTTAGCACCTACAGCGGTGCTAACACAACGTGAGAACCAGACATCGGCCAAATAAAGCCTGGGAACAAGGAAGACAGTGGAGGAGATTACCAGTGACAGCAGGGCAATGGTGAGGGGACTTAGGGGTAAGCAGTTTGGTCAAACTCCCAGGGAAGCTGAGGCAGGAGGAACACCTGTTCAGACCAAGGCTGGACAACTTGAGACACTGTGTCAAAATCAAAACTAAAAACAGGCTGGTAGTGTAGAGTTAGTCCAGAGTACTGCAAAAAAATGAATGCATAAAGAGGAAAACTTAAAAACGTTTCAAAGGCTTCATGCCAAGATCTAGTTCCTAGTTTATGGTTTTTTGGGGGATGCAGGACAGCTTCTTTCAAATGTGCTTTCAGTTTTTTGGAAAACCTTAACCAGCTCTCTACATCACTCTCAGGACCCATAAATGTATTTTCTGCATACGAAAGTTCTACTTCTGTGCCAGAGCTGGGGAAGTGACCTTCCTCTTGAGGTGTTTATCCCAGGCCCTCCCCAGCCACCAGAAGACGCCCTGCACATAGTGTGTGGTGTGTTTTAGCTCCCTGGGCCCAGCGATCCCTGCCAGGGGCCTGAGAAGGGGCTGTGTCTGCGTCCCTCCTGTTCCCTACTCCCAGCCTTTGCTTACACTTAGCAAGCTGGGGAAGGAACACATTTCCTTTGTATGTTATTGCCGGAGCCCCATATGTTGCCTTTTATACAGAGATCAGAAACAATGCTTGTCCCCGGGTGCAGGGTCTCATAGCTGCCTCCGTGAGGAGACGATTCTAATGGCAGGAGAAGCTCACCGCGTTCAGCAAGGACTTCAGAGACTTTGTCCTTTGCTGGATTTTAGAACTCAGTCCTTAACAACTGCAACACAGCCAGGCCTGGTGGCCCAGGCTGGTCATCACAGCACTGTGGGAAGATGAGGCAGGCAGATCACAGGTTCAAACCAAGTCTGGGCATCTTGATGAAACCCTGTCTCAAAATAAAATTTTTTTTTAATAATTGAGGATGTAGCTCAGTTTGGATGCTGTGGGTTCAATCCCCAGTACCAATAAACAAACCCATATGAAAAGTGCAGTCCCTGTCCTCTGAGGCTACACCCATTTTGTATTTACCCAGGAGGTGGGACCGTCCTGTTCTGGAGGGGAAATCCCCCTACTCTTAAATTTGGGGACCTTTAATTGTCTGAGTGTCTCCAACACCAGAGGGCGGTGTGAATACAACATTCTAACTAGTTTGTACGTTGGGTTTATCTGCTGCGCGTAAACAAAATAATGAATATTTTATATTCATTACCGTCAGGTCTCTTAGGTTTCTTTTTTCAGCAACCAGAATCCTACTCGCTTTGTTCCTCTCCCCACTTTTTCATTTTGGCAAAAGGCGGAGAGGTGAGGACCTCAGTATCCGCTTACCTGGCACTTTTGGGCGCCTACTATCTGCAAGGTGCACCGCAGGTTCGGAAGGACCCTGTACAAGAGCGATGCAGCGCCTTTAAACAAACATTTCCTAGTCACCTGCTGCGTACAGGGCCCTCGGAGAGGGGCCATGGAGACCGGGAAGGGGGTCTTCCTGGGGGACAGTGGCACACATCCCAAATAACCAGCTCCTCAGGAGGCTGAGGCAGAAGGATCACAAGTTCAGGCTTAAACTTGGGCACCGTAGCAGAACTCTGTTTCAAAATAAAAGGTCAAGACCTGTCTGGGCATGCAGCTCAGTGCTTACTGCGGTGAGTGCCACGTACCGTGTAAACCCAGTGGTGCGACGGTGGTGAATGTGCCCGTGCAGAGGCACCTACAAAAAGAAAGAGGACTGAGGGAGGGAAGTAGGGAGCATCTGTCCTCAAGGAACTTCCAGACCCTGTTTCCCACTCTCTCCTTAAAGGTACCCTTGTTCCCTGTGAGTGTTTCTTCCTTCAAACTTTCCCCTGGAGCTGGGTTTACCAACCATGACCCCTCAAAGCCAGTTTCTTAAGAGCAAAACGTGATTCCACAGAGAGGTATTGCTTTGCATTCTGCCCAGGGACGGAGTTGAGTTCACAAGGTAGGCGCCAAAAGGCATCACCATCTGTACAAATCCCACATTGGTTAACACAACACAATGAATTCTAAGCCTGCTGACCAAGAACCATGTGTCATACATGGATCCTGCCTGGCGCGGTGGCACAGGCCTGGAATTCTAGTACTCTGGGAGGCTGAGGCAGGAGACGTTCAACCCCAGCCGAGGCTAACTGGACAAGGGGTGACCCAGGGAGATAGTGTTTCACACTGAAGGCCCTTTCTCCCATTATGAGTGTAGGACCATAAAAATATAAATTATCTCTAGGAAAATCCTATATGTACAAATCTGAGCTGTATGATAATTTTAAGTACTTGATAATTTCTGACCATGTGAGTTCTATAAAAAGCAGGAGGACTGCAAATCCGAGCCCACCGGGGGCAGCCTCTCATTCCTTGAAGGCTGAATTAAGTTTCTCTTCCTGCTAATGAAAATTGTCTTTGATTTATTTAGTTTTCTAATTCAAGTGGTAACTGAACTCTAGGGGAGAGTATGGTCTTTAATTATGGTGTTTCTGTCTGTGCTGTGTGGGCGGATGTTGATTGGCTAAACCTTCCTGAGCTCCTGGTGAGCCCAGGAGCCAGAGGCCCAGGCCCAGGGCCTGCACTGTGGCCTCCGGCCTCCCTCGTCCCCGCTCCCCTCCTCTCCCTGGGAGATGGGACCAGTGGGGTGGCCGCCTTAGTCTCTGGCTTGCAAGGGGGTTTGCTGGCCTTGTCTCCTGGTTCCCGCTGATGTGCTCTGTGCTCACCCATGTCTACAGTGAAGCCACCGCAGGAAACGCGGAGAAAACCGGGCCCAGTAGCACAGGTCTGTCATCCCAGCACTGCGAGAGGCTGAGGCAGGAGGATGGTGAATTTGTGCCCAGCCTGGGCAACTTAGTGACTAAGCAAGCCCTTGTCCAAAAATAAAAAAGGGACTGGTACTGTATCTCAGGGCAAAGGCCCTGGGTTCGATTTCCAGAACCAAAGTGGGGTCAGGGTGGCGGCAGGGAGATACATACGTGATTTACAAGACGGTTTGATGAGACGTGTTTGGCTTCCAGACATATCTGAAATGAGGATGTTTGGTGGTTGGTTTTGTTTTTTGAGGCTGGATTTTCCTCTGTAGTCCAGGGTGATCCTGACCCCTGGCTAACCTCTCTAACTCAGCATGGTCCTCCTGCCTCAGCCTTCAGGTGCTAAAATTATAGGCACATGCCCCCTCATGCCCAGCGTAAGGTTGTGATTTTTGAAAGCATTTCCTGTCCTGTTAGGAGGAATGAAGTGGCCGCCTATGTATTTGTGTTTGTTTTAGTCCCTGTGCTGTCATTACTCACTACTTGGTCAGTGCGACTCCTTGGAAACGCACAAGAATGTCGCCCGCCTGGTCCTGTCTTTTTCTACCAGCCTCCTCCGTCTCCGTTTGTCTTTGCTTAAAATCACCTTACCGTTAAAGCAGTTCGCTCCTCTGCCTCTGATAATCTGTCTCCTTCCTGGAACTGAGTGACAATAAACTGAGTGATAATAAACTGAGCGGTGACACTGGTTGTTGGCTCCTTTACCTATTTATGGAGAACGCACCCGTGGTGTTCCTAGGCCATGGCCAGGAAGGTGTATCCTGTTCTGTGCCTGGCCCAGGAGCGGTCCCAGTCCCCCAGCCCCACAGAGAACAGTGGGCCAGGAGCTGGAATGTGGACAGAAGCGCAGGGTCCCCGGTTGGAACTGAATCCCTAAGGGAGAGGAAGTCAAAATGCACTGGAAGAAACCCCTAGCTAGGTGTGGAGGAGAGCGTTCGTTCACCTGTCCTTCGCCGAAGCTCTGGAATGGCCACACACAGAAGCTTTTCTTTTGTTGTTTTGTGGTGCTCGGAGCAGTCCTGGGACTTTCACCCTGAACTACATCCAGAGCCTTGGTTTTTTATTTCGAGACAAATCTCACTGAGCTCATGACCACGTTGCCCAGGCTGGGCTCGAACTTCTGATCCTCTTAACCCAGGCTTCTAGGGTGGCAGGGTGCCGGGGCGGCACCACCGGGCCTTGCTGGTTTTCTCTGTTACACGCTTCCCTTCTCCCTGGCTGCGTGACCGAGGGGCCAGCAGGGGTACAGGCTGAAGTGCCCTGCAGGAGGGGGACGATGGGGAGCCGGGCAGTGTCCTTCCCCCTCCTCTGGAAAAGCACGCGCCGCTGGATCCTCTGGCAAGTCAGCGGAACCTGGTACCTGTCTTGCTTCGGCCTTTTCATTACACAGGATGGTCGCTGTCACCACACCTGTCGCAGTCCCTTTGGGAGCATTTACCTGGAGCCACTGTGTGTGGGGTGATGGGTAGCAACGGCTTATGGTAAAAGTTCTGCTTTTTTTTTTTTTTTTTGAGACAGGGTCTTGCTCTGTAGTCCAGGCTGGACCTGAGCGCACTGTGTATCCTCAGCTGCCCAGAGCGGTAGAATGACAGGTGTGTGCCACCCCGGGATTTCGGCGCTTCCAGTGGGGAGAGGGCGGCTGCCCACACTCTGTACTTGCGCTGACTTTCTCACGGGTTTGGGATCTGAGTTATAGGGCCGTCCACGGGCGTCTCTTCCTTTACTTTGAGATTTGGACATCACGTCCCATTGGTAGCGGGCCCACCGGGGCAGGAGGGCAGTACGTGTATTACCCAATCTGGAGCACTGCCACCACAAGTGCTGAGAGTGTCAGCCGTGACTGGCAGCCAGGGGCAAGTGACTGGGTCCCTGATGGCATTAACCCAGAGGGCCACAGGGCTCTCTCAGCTAAGGCCGGACACTGTGTGACGGGGGTTCAATTTAAGCCCCGTGTGGTGGTGCAGGCCTTGTAATCCCAGCACTCTGAGAGGCTAAGGCAAAAGGATCTCAGATTTGAGTCCAGTCTGGGCCATTTAATAACGTAGTGAGGGTCTGTCTCAAACCCAAACTTAGAAATAGGCTGGGGCTGTAGCTCCGTGTGAAGGCCCTGGGCTCAATGCCCAGCGCCACAGAGAAATAAACAAATAATTGGTCCAAGCGGCTTCATCATCCGACAATTGTATAAGATCATCATCTTTAGTCCAGTGAGGTCTGGGGGAATTGAACACTGGTCAGGTCACTCGAGTCCAAGGCCCCAGCCCAGGTCAGTGCGGACAGTGCCCCCACCTGTGTGTGCGCGTGTTGCCGCCTTCTGACCTCTGCCAGCTGTTACAGTGTACACCTAGTTAATTAGCCTTGATTGGGGAAAGCAGATTTTTATTAGAAAATATTCAGTTATGAAGTGGACAGTTGAGCCATGCCTGTAATCTCATCTCTCTGGGAAGCTGAGGCAGGAGGATTCAAGCTCAGCCTGGCCAATTTAGCAACTTCTTAAATAAATAAATAAATTTTAGAAAGCTTGGACAGTAGATCCCCCGGCTCTGGTAAGACAGAGCCTTGAGAGTATGTCAAGTTTTTCTTTTTTCTTTTTTTTCCTTCATGTTTTTGTACTGGGAATTGAACTCAGAACCCTTGCACTGAACTACATTCCCAGCCAGCCCCCTTTTTTGCGAAGTTGCTATATTGTCCAGTCTGGGCTGGGACCTGGGGACCCCCACCCCTCAAACCTGCCAGGATGCTAGGATTACAGGGCTGTGTCATCTGTCTGATCAGAAGTGTATCGGATCTGACTTTCAAAAAAAAATAAAGATACCCTCTCTGAACCTGTGTATGTGGCCATCAGATCTGAAGGGGGTCCCCCCTTCTTCCTTTCAATTAGTCCTTGGAAAATCTAGACACCGGCGTTTCGATGGAAGTCATAAGAAAAGAGTTTCGTGATTGTATTGAGCATTCATGTCTGTTAGGAAAAACTTTTGTGATTTTTTTTAGTATGTCTTAAACATGCGTGTCTATATTCGTGTATGTGACTTCAAATATACTTTACATTTATAGGGGTGGTTAAGATGGGCGATTTGACCATTTTGCTGGTGTGGAGCTGCGTGCCGCTGATTGTGACCTCCGTACTGCACATCCCCTCCTCCCCTCGCCCCTGTGTCCCCTCCTGGCTCCCTCTCTGAGCCCTACTACTCTTTACTTTGGATCACATAAATGGTTGATTGAGTCAACCATTTATGACTCTGAAAAATAGGGATTTTTTGTCCTGTCTTTGGTTTATTGTTTATCATAATCATCTTTCAAGTGAAAAGGCTAATTTCCTCTTTCTATAGGAATATTTTAAGCTTGATTATCATAATATTACAGCTGCCTGGAAAGGTCTAAAACAGGACGTCGACCTTGAATGTTTTCTGCTTTTAGCTCCGTGGCACTTAACATTCAGGAGACAATAGACTGGCGACTCATTTATTAAGGTAAAATCTCCAAGCGTTAACTGTTGCTCTTTAAGTACACACCGGGCCCGTCATGGGGCAGGGTGTAGGGTCCCCTAAAGTGTGATGGACGTTCTACAGGGGTGGCAGTGTTGGGAATACAGCGTGAGGAAAGGGAGTGTCCCTGGTGGAACTATTATAGTTTATAATTTATTTTTTTTCTGACATTGCACCATGTATATTATTAGCATGACAAAACTGAAATAATCCTGGATGAATTAAACAGAAACCAAATTGTCCCTATTCCTTTCTCTGTGTTTCTCTGATTATTTTGTTGTGGGGGAGCTGGTTAAACTCTCAGGGTCACAGACCCGGTTAGGAGAAGATTGGGAGTGTTCTAGAGGCCGGCCTGGCTCCCTGGAGAATGGGATTTTTTTCTTTCTTTTATTATTATTTAATAAGCAGATTCCCTTATTTGGGAAGGAGATGGATTTCTGGGACCAGAGGTTGTCAGAAGGAAAGGCTTTGATTAGTGCCACCAAGGAGGAGGCTATAGCTTTGGGCAGAAGTGACTGCTTCTTGCCAGTCCAGAGGCAATCACTTAAATATCAAGGTACCCTAAAAATGAAAACGGACAGAAAATGGGGATGGGCGGAGATTTGGTGGTCATATAAAGTCACCTGACTTCCAAGGACGTCCCTGTGTCTTAGGGGAAAAGGGGTGTCCCAGCTGGTTTGTAGCACAGTGGAAGTCCCCATCCTCAGGTGAGGGGCCAAGGGACAGAAAGCAAGGGGGCCTGCTCAAAGGACCTAACACTCACAAGGGGGGAGTAGGGTTACCAGTGTCTTGCCTATAATGCCAACAGTCTGGTAGACTGAGGCAGGAGGATCTAAAGTTTGAGCCTAGCCTGAGTGATCTAGTAAGATCCCGTCAATAACTAACTAGCTAACACTAACTAGCTAACTAGATAGTGCTAGGAAGAGACTGGAAGAATAGCACTGGTGGTAGAGCACTTGCCTAGCACATGCCAAGCTCTGAGCTCAGTTCCCCAGTGCCATGCCACACAAGCTGGGCATGGTAGCACACCTCTAATCCGAGCACTCAAGAGGCTGAGGCAGGAGTATTGCCATGAGTTCAGTGCCAGCCTGGGCTCCCTGCTGAGTCCAGGACCATCCGGGACTACAGAGTGAGACCCTGTCTGAAAAACGAAACAAGGGGCTAGGGAAAGGCCGGGGAGATAGCTCAGTGTGAAGACCCTTAGTTCAGTTCCCAGGACAGTCAAAATAAAATGTGTGTGTGTGTGTGTGTGTACGTGTGTACACACATATGAATACGTGTTCTTTTGAGGGATAGTCGTGGGTTTCTTTTGGACTCATTCAGGAGGGTCTTGCTTTGCTATTTGTCCTGTGATGTGTTACACCAGACAGAATCTGTCAGAGACAGCTGGGAAAATGATGCAGAAAGCTAAACAGCTTTGTGAGGGTTTATGATCTCGAGGAAGAATCTAACAAGGTAGATTAAAAGGCAATTCGAAAATCTAAATTCACAATGCCGTGCTAGCTTTAAATATTGAACAGGTGACTCATGCGCACTAGGAAGTGAACTGTGTTGCAGAAGGACAGCAGTGAATTTTCAGTATTTAGGTGTGTGGATTCCAGAAAAGGAAGGGGAGGGCTAAAAATAGGCCTTCCCATGCCGCAGTAGCGACACTGTGTTTCTGGACACCTCCTTCCCGACGTAAGAATTGAATGGAAGGACATCTGGGCAAGTGATTCTAAAAATACAGTGAAATTTCTGAGAGCTCCACCTCATTTCCACTGAGTTTTATTTGGTGCCATCCTTGCCTTTGAGGTGGAAATGAAACCGGTCTGTGCTGGGTGCCTGGGTGACCACCAGTCCAGAGCCAGCTGTGGCTGGGGGCCAGAGCTCAGCTGTGAGGAAGGTTCTCACCTCTGGGAAGCCCTGCAGGAGGCCCTTTGCTCCAACCCGTTTTTCCTGATTTGGGTGGACTCCTTCTGGTGGGATGGGGAAACCAGGAACTGATGAATTTGAGGTGCTTTCCAGGTTGTGCATGGTGTTTCCCCCAAATTCTTGGCAGGTGGGATTCTGGAAGGCGGCAAGTCAGCGTCACGTGGCCATATTTGGTCCCTCTGATGATTGCTCCTGTCCCCTTTGAGGTGACAAGACAGAGTGGAGAAGGCTCCGGCTCTGTGCTTGTGATCTGTGGATGCTGCCTCTGGAGTTCAGTGCAGCAGGTTCTATTTTAAATTTTAAATTAACTCAACTGGATTCAAGGCCGGAAGTGGAGTTGTAGGTCCTTGACTTGTACAGGTGACGCTTGGTCCCAAGGGGGACCTAGGGAGCTCCATCCACCTAGTCCACTTGGGGTCCTTCAGAGAACAGCCAGCTCTGGGGACAAGGCTGGTAAGGGCGAAATGCAGTCAGTGAGGTACGCAGGGGAGGCCATGGTCGCGCGTGCACCTGTAACTCTGAGGACACAGAAATGAGACAGGTGTGTGCATCGGAATACCCATAGGTGTTAGAAGAAGTGAGGTGGCTCGTAAAGTGAGCATATGCCTACCCAGGGACTGCCAGTTCTGGCAATGCCATGACGCCCTCTGCACGGTGGGTAGAACCCATCAGTACATAGCTGAGGGCAAATCTTGGCTTTAAAAAGCGTTTCTAAGGAATAATCAGTAGGGTCTGGGTAGAAACACAGCCCAGCCCAGCACAGGCTGTGGAGGGAGAGCCAGACAGCACTCCTGGGATGCACTGATATGTTAAATTTTCTTTTAAAGAAATGTTTCTGGACCAAAAAAATAAAAAAGAAAATTTATAAGGGGGGGGGGGTGTATCTTTAAAAATTGCGTCTGAATGAATCTATTAATTACCTTGCGAATTTTACTTTATTCAGAATCAAGATAGAATTATCTGAATCAAAGGTGTTTTCCATCTTTCCAATGCAGGGTGAGTTTTCATGTTTGTTTTGTCTTTTAGAAAAAATATGGTTTTATTTCTTTTGCAAAATGCCCTTTTATTTATTTTTATGGTTGTAAAGCTGATTCCGGGTCTCATGTCTCCTTTCGGATTGAACAGGCACATCTTTTTTTTTTTTTTTTTTTTCTCCTCTGGCTGTCTGTAGAATGCTTGGATGTTCTTCTACATCTCAAAGCGTCTTTAATTCACCGCTCAGAACCAAATTTACATCTTAATTGCAGAGTTCACATTTAACAATATAGACAGCATAATGCCAGTGGTAATTAAGCTCTTACTACCTGCTTTTACAGGGTCCTCCCAAGCTCAGTGTTGTGCTGGGCTGAGAGTTCTGATCCACGAACTTGTGTGCATTTAGATTACAAAGGAAAGAAACCAGGCCCAGAGCTCAGAGGCCGCTAAATACACGGCAGGGAAATGGCTTTTTTCTTTTATTTTTTTCTGTGGGGGGGACCAAGTCGGAGTTGTCATTTTTCTATGCTGAATTTTAATGTGGCTGTTCTATTTTAGTGTTTTTTTTTTTTAAGGCCTAGAAAATGGGAGAGGGTTGAGAAAGAGTTGAATTCTGATGTTGTGAATTCTAGCACACGCTGAATAGCTGGAGTGGTTGAGTTTGGTCTCTGCGATGATGCTCTTTCTGTGATGGAAGACTTTAGACGCCAGAAGTTGGTGTAATCGTGGGTCTTCCTCCTCCGGCGAGGCCGTTACCTCTCTGCCTCAAGTAACTGGTATCTATTCCAGCTTACATTTGCTAGTATAAAAATAATAATAGTAATAATAAAAACGCTACCCTTTAAAATGGGGCCCCTCTGACTCTTATAATCCGGACATCGAAAACGCTCTAGACTCCGTGACAGGAAGGAAAACACTTTCCTCTTCTACTCTGTTTTTCGCCCAGCACTTCTGATTGAACACTCAGGCTGCTTCTGTCATTATTATCCGTTTAAACAGTTCTCCCCGGGGCGGGCCCGCGCGATGGTCTCCCCTGACTCTGGGTTGGTTCTGCGCAGCCTGCCCGGGTGGCTGGGTACAGGGACAGCCCGTGCCCACTGCGTTTTGCTGGAAAGCTGAGAGTTTGGCGGAGCGTGGGGTCTGGTCAGACCTCCCAGAGCGCAGGACGCCGGCTCCGGAGCCAGCCGGGGCTGTGCAGGCGCGCAGTCTGGGTAGACCTCGGGTCGTCACTGTCAGAGGGCTCCGGGTTGGTGTTAGCGCGTTATCCGCCCTGGGGCTGCCCCCCACGCCCCCGTGTCCCGCGCCCGGGGTGCCTCCGTGGGAGGGTGCGTTCCCAGCGGGCACGCACCGTTCCCAGCGTCGCTGGCACCCGCGTCTGCTCGCGGATTCTCCGTGCGCGGCGGCTCCGCTGGCGCACTTGTGCAAACTGCACGCACCCCGAGACGCCGACCCCCTCTCCTCCCACCGTGAGGCGGGTCTTTTATTCTCAAAATGCCCGTCCTCCGTCAGGACAGCGGGAAAAGGCGCGATCGGGCGGGGGACGGGGGCGCGAGCGAGCGAGCGGGAGGGAAACCACCCGGGACGGCGGGCGACTGTCCCCAGGGGAGGGACAGCGCAGACGCACGCAGGACAAACTTCCTGTACCTGCTGCGGAATCCCTGCCCGCGGGGCCCCAGAGCCCGCGCGAGTGCTGCTATTTTGGAAGCCCAGATCATCCTCCTCCTCATCATCATCATCTTAGGTTAGAAAAGCGACGAGGGGAACGGTCCTCTCTAGAGCTTGGGGAGTTAAGCGACTTAGGTTTTGCTTGTGGCTTCCCCGGAAAATAATAAGCGGGGAGAGGAGGACGAGGTCGGAAGGACAGTCGCGAGGCGTCCTCGGGATCCGCGGCCCGGGGCGCTGGGCGCCCGCCTCCCCGCCCCGCCGCCGTTTCGGTCCGGCCCCGGCTCGGGCTCTGCGCCCCGCTACCTGCCCGCGCCGCCGCGGCCCCGCGGTCGCGGCCGCCTCCCTTCTGATTGGGCGCGGGTCCCCCAATCGGCGGCGCGCCTGGGCCGGAGGGACTGCATATGCAAAGCGCTGCTTCATATTCATAAGCTCGGATCGGGCTTTAAGCCCTTGATTAGGCGCGTGTGCGCGCGGAGAGCTCGGCCCCAGCCCGGCGCCGCGGCGGCGTCCTGTTCGTTGCAGCGCGCTCTGTCGGGGAAACTTTGATTTATCGCTGGGGGTGCGCAAATAATGGTGGCCGGGCGCACATGGATCCGGTAGAACTTTGCCTTCCCGAGTCGTTTTCCCTGCACTACGAAGAAGAGTAGGTACCTTGTGTTTTCTTTCTTTCTTTTCCTTTCCTGCAAACTCGGCGCGGGGGTGCGCGGGCGGGCGGGGGCGCGCGGGGCGCATCGCGGGTCCAGGGGCTGTCCGGGGGCGATCTGCCTGCGCTGTGCTCTCCTCTGGGTCCGCCTGGTGCCTTGTGTGCAGGGGGTGACCTCCTGATTCCCCCGAGTCTCCGGGATTGTTCTCTGACTACCGTGTTACCTTTGCGGCCAGGCTCCTCGGGAGACTGTCACCGGCCCAGCCCCGTGTGACAGTCACTTACTCAGGTGCTAAGGATGGGTGGGCCCTTCGGCACGAATGCTTAGTGAACTGGTAAAATGCCGCCTTTCCCGGGGACCCATTTTGCCGAGGAAAAGATGTTTTCAAATACAATATTCAAAATGATTTAGGCGACGGACTGCCTGTTACGTGCTCGCCTTGTGACAGATTTCTCCGGCTCCCTGTCATTTCTTACCGCGCGGAGTTCGAGGCAAAATTGCACATTTACTGTGTCTCCTTCAGAGAACAATTTAAAAAAAAAAAAAAAAAACTCGACCCGTGCATTTCAAGGCTCGCCTAATGTTATTTGCACGGTTTGCGTTAAGTCAGCACTTAACTGAAAAATCAGTCCATTAAGTAACATGAGATTTTTCACACATTATAAATATTTAAGGGAGCAAAAAAAAAAAAAAAAACCTTAAGAAAAAACAGTGGTGACTTTTAAAATGTCCCCTTCAACAGACGGTGCTCAGATTGTGGATCTGTTTCCTGTATTGTGTTCAGAGAAGATAGAAAAGTATTTTGGTTCTCGCCTGCAGTTAATTTCTATTTCTGGCTATCTTTATGCCCGTGGAAATAGAGATCTAGATGGTTTCAGCTGGAGGGGAGAGGGGCAGGAGAGGGAAATTAGGCATTCTTGTGTAAATGAGGAAGTCATAAACTTAATTTCAACCCACTGTGGAGATAAAATATTAGTACGTCTCCCAAGCTGTCACTGGTTTTCTCTCTGTCTGTTGAGTCAGTTTCTGCTGCTTGGTTTTCCATAACAGCAATCCCAACTGCTATAATTCTGAAAGAGGGATCTTGGCAGACACGGCTTCGCGTCGATTATGAAGAAAATATATAAAAGTCTGGGCGAAGAGGTTCTGTGACACAGGGAGGCGTCCACTAGCCGTCCTTAGCGACTGCAGATGGTACCGCTTTGTAATTAAGGGAGGGACGGAAAGTGACTTTCAGCCCTGGTGGCTGCCCCGGCTGTGTGTCTGCCTGTGAGCCCTGCGTGCTTGTGTGTTCACGCCTGCATACGCACACAGACACACACAACCGCGTCCACCCTCACACCGGGGCGTGAGTGGCCTGAGGAGGTCACCCCCTGCGTCAGAGGCGGTTCCGAGGAACCGGTACATGTAAGGCTGGGCTTGCATCAGACATGCAAGACAAGAATTGACCTTAGGCTGCAGTAAAATAAAAAATGAAAGAAATAAGCCAAGGTGGGATGGCCCCGCTGAAGGGGTGGGCGAAGGTGAGCGCTCGGGGCCTGCACACTCGGACCATCTATCTGTGTCAGGAAGGTGTGTTACCCCAGCTCACCTACACTCTGAACTTTTTTCTTGTCAATGAACAAACGCCACAACTTTTGAAAAAATCCACCCCCCCACCCCAAAGGTTCATGTTTAAAGGAGTTTCCTTGACATTAACTTCTTATGGCTAATTTGAATAATTAGCTTAGATAAGCCTCTTAAAGCAGATGCATTTAAATGAAATCGGGGCACAGGTCCTTCTTTGGCTTGGGTGCAAGATTCAAACCAGGTTTTTTTTTTTTTTTTGGCTCGATTAAAAGTCATCTTTTTTTAAAAAAAAAATACAGATTTATTGTGTGCGTGCCGGCCTGATGCTTCCGTGGTTCACTGGACAGACACAGAGATGCGGCGCTAAGCCCTGCATCTGCCTGTGTGTCTCAATTAATAAACCACAGAATTTATACATGCTATTAATATTCATAGTAACTGGACTCGGTGAAGGTCTGTCACGTGTGTGTATACACAGAAATGAAACCAGAGTTCTGTGCAGTTTCGGGGGGCAGGGAAGAGTGGATAGTTTCAGTTTTAGGGGTGTTTAAAAAGAGAAATCTTAGAGTGTATCGGCCACCATGAGGAGAGCTTAAAATGTTAACTTCTCCATGTGTTGTTGTTGTTTTTTTTAATTTTAATTTTAGGATTTGTGCCAAAACACGAAAGAACATAATACTTGAGAGCGTGTTTCACATCTAATAGCAGTGATGGCTCCTAGCATAAACAGATGAAAATCATATATCTGCTCCTTTTGACATGTGTGTCAGTCTAATCATGGTGAATGAGCCCTCGTCACATGAGTCTTTCTCAACCTCTGATTAAAATGTAACATTGACTACAGGATTATAGAGCGGACTTAATTTTCCTGACTGTTTTAACAGTTGTCACAGCTGTTGGGAGAAGGGAAGGCAATTCAAAGGTTCCAAACAGGCCAGGCGAGGAGGGCCCACGATAGGGACATTCCAACCTCCTCGTTCAAATCCAGACTTTGAACCTGGAGCACTTGGGTGTGCTGAGAAGCCTGCTGTAGAGCTACGAAAGTTTGGTTTTCTCCGATCCCCTCTTTATTTCCTCTCAGGATTTTGATTGTTTTTTTTCTCCCTGGTCTCTCCTCTTATTCATAGCGAAGCCGAATTTGAAATGCAACTGTCCGAAAGTGATGATCTAGTAGGTGGAAATCCGGGTGCAGGGGCTGTAGGAGGGAAGGAGAGATACGGCGGAGGGCCTCCTTCCTCAGAGTGGCTCTGTCTTTTGAGGAAAAGCAGGAGCCGGCCCAAGGCGCTTCAGACCTGCTATTATTTGAGAACTGGGAATAGACCCTTTAAGTTGTTTTTTTTTTTTTTTTTTTTTTTTGCCTTAGAATACCTAAACTCCAGCCTCAGAGCGTGTGTTACTTTTCCTTTTCTGTACATCTATTGCAAACACCTGCAGCCTCACAGGTAGGTGGTGTAGGTGGGGTTTGGAAATGATTTCTCTGTAAATGACTGTAAGTGACAGCCAGCAGCCACGGGGGGTGAGCCTTCTTCCGCTGTAGGATGCCCTCAGCCTGTCCGTCACCTCGCCAAGTCAAACAGAGCCCTTCGATGGTTTCCAGGAGTGACTGAAATAGCCGGGATACAGACCCCACGTTAGCCAGAGGAGAAACAGCCAGGCGACCTGTGATGTGTGATTTTCCTCCTTGATGTAGGCAAAAAAAAAAAAAAAAAAAAAGTGTCGTGGAGTTAATGGGATGAATGAGTGTGAAATGGGGTGTGGTGAGCGTGGGCTTGGATGGTTCTCGAGCCCTTTGTGTTAGGGTGTGTTATCCAGTGCCCTGTACGTGTTTGGTGGTAAGTTTTATAAATCCTTTCACAGAGAGATCTGGAAAGAGGCTTTTTGCATTTCCTGGGCAGAGGCAAGGGTGCCGGGGCTGGCTAGTTCTTTTGGCGACAGTTTCTTATCTGAATATGTTTATGGCCCTGCTGCCTTATTTACTGAGCCTAGCGTGTTGCAGGAGTAATTAACCCGTGTTCTTGGCAAAGCCCTTGTGGGTAGCTCGTCATTCTGCTGCGTGGATGACCATTTGTCTAGCATTTCTCCCTCTGTAAGGTAACATTGTTCTTTCCTATCTATATTATAAACTGACAGCCTTTGATAGGTTTCTTTGATTTCATCTGGTTTGTGATATACGTGGACCCTCTTGTGCAGAATGGAATTGGAATTTGCCTTTTAAAGATGCTAAGAGGAGACAAGATTTTTTCTTGTTGGTATTTGCAAATTTAAAAAGAAAAGGCGGGGAAAGAAATGACATCTTAAGGAAACAAGGGAGGAAATCAAATTTAACGTGACATTTTCCAGATCTTAGAATTGATGATCACTGGTGTCGTTGAGGTCTTTTAATCTGGTTTTTATTTAGTTAGTAACACTTTAGGGCATTTTTATAAAATCTTGAGCCAGCAGAAAAATACTTGTGCTTCTTGTGCTGAGAAAAGATAAGGGCCATCTCATTAGCCGGGCCATACTTCTGCAATTAATTTTAGATACCTGGAACTATTCATCAAAGAGGGCAGCCAACTTCTGGGCTTCTGTTTAACAATACTTCCGCAATACCTGACTCCAGCCAGAGTCACGGACAAAGACCCCAAGGTTCCGGGGGAGGGAGGCAGACCACCCCATCTCTAGTCTGGATCATTGTAAAAAAAATAAATAAATTCCTCCACATTTGATTAGCCTCATGACTAAACAAAATGTTTCTTTGTTCTAATTTAAAGTAAGGCTCTCAGCTCTGGAGACTTTCCTTCGTTAGTATTTCAAAAGAAAAAAAAATTATAAAATCCACAGTGCTAGTTGATACTGTCCGTACACATGGCAAGGACTAGCAGAGATTTTTTATGAACCCCGTGTGTACCGGATCAACTTTGCAGTGTCACCATCCCGCCAGCATTTAGCAAGGAGAGGGGGGAGCCTGCAAGGGATCGCAGTGGGACTTCCGAGTCCTTGCTGCTGGCCAGCTCGCTCTGGATTTCTGCTTCTTGGGGGGAGCTTGGGACGCAGAAACAATGCCATGCCGACCTAAGTGCCTGTGAGCCCTGGCCCAGCCAGCCCTCCGGAGGAAATCTTTGATTACACTGGCCCAGTTTGCGCAGTTTTTATCTCTTTTACATCCACTGGCATGGTATTAAATTGTCATTGTCCTGAAGCACGGGGGATGGAAATGAATTGCCGTCCTGCTCACCGGCTGACAGTGAAATATTTAGCCTGTCCCTGTCCAGTGGTACTTTCTGGGCGTCGGTGCTAGCACGGGGGTGTAGCAGGCATCTCTGTGGCGTGGCAGCCTCCCTGCCTTACGTGTGTGTTCACAGACGTCGTCGGTGCCGTGACGAGCATGTAAGGACACACGGGCTACCTTAAAATCCAAAGCAGTGAGCCGGGCACCCCGTGTGCACAGGCAGCCTGCGTGTGAAGTGCGCGTCTGTGGGGAGAGAGCTGTGTGGAGCACAGGTGTGCGGCCGGCCTGCCTGTATATGTGTCCGCGACACAGTGCCATTCTGATCGCTTGGGGGACAGGCCGATTGCCAGGGAGGATTTCAACCGACAGTGGATTATCAGGAATTTACCAGGTCAGATTTCAAGCCGAACTGATTTCACGATTCTGTATGAAGCAGAGACCAGGTTACCTAGTAAGTAAATTTTCTTCTGATTTTTAAATTTAATTGGAACATATTAATTCATGTATTTGATAACTAGTCATCATGAATAAATTATAAAATAGCAATTAAGGTACTAATATTAAATGTATAATTTCATGGATTGGACCTATAGCCAAGAAAAAAATTTTTATATAGAGCCTGGCTGCATCTTATTTAATACAGTAGGACTGAAAAATTTGCACTGAATATGTCATTTACTTACTTATCTTTTTCTTTGCTAAAAGCAAATGTATGATAATAACTATTCTATGTCTATAAACTATGTCGTAAGTTTCAGGATTATTTAATCTTTCAAAACGTAAGTTCAGAGGTTTGTGATTATTGCTTCATTCAATCTGAGTGAATGTGAAAAAAAAATACAATTGTTCTTTCTGTTCTTTTAGTTCTTGTCCTAAATCACGTCCTTTCGGAAGTCCCTTGGCTCATTTCTTACCTTTATTTGTTTATATAACACTTGAACACATGTATTTCTACTGTGTTTAAAAAAAAAAAAATCCTGCTGCCTGCTTATTTAGACCAGCCACCGGTCAGTTAGCTGTCGCCTTTCTGAGGGTAGGGCCACAGCCTCCTCTCTTTTAAAAGCTTCACCTGGCCTTCTATTCTGTGAACTTCCTCGTAGACTTATACTTTCTGAGGTCGAAGAAACCTCCACTGATAAAAAAAATTTTCATTGAGAGCTTTATAGACACATCTCTTCTCCCTACTTCTGCTTTCTTAGATTTTGTTTCGTGGATCAATTCTGCAAAGCCTTTGAAAGGAGAGGGCTTAGTTTTGCGTGCTTGTGTTGTGTACAGGGTCCCCTTTGTAATTTTTGAAGACTATTTTTAGATGTCTGAAGGACCCATGCGTTTGATGTTCAGATCTTTTTTCCAGATAATGTGCTATTTTAATGCAAAGCAGTGTGTATATATTTGAAAGGTAGCTTGCTCAGGCGAACTGATGAAAGAGGAGGTATGTTTGTTTTTATTTATTTTTTAAATTGGCTTCTCACTGATCAATTAAAGTCCATTTCAGTGTGCCGGCAGAGACCTCCGTGTGCATTTGAGTGTGGACATAAGACACACAACGCAAGCTGTCACGGAAACAACCTATGGGCTATACGGGACTGTTTCCACAACATAGCAAATGGAAAGCCTAGCTTTTGGCATTTACAATCTGTTCGGTACTTAGGGAAGTGTTCAGACTCCTGGGGGGCCAACTTGAGATGCTGTTCTCAATGAAGAACCTAAAGGTGAATTTATATTTTAATTATGAAAAGCAGCTTTTGCCACGCACGTCTGTGTCTCCTCACACCGCTCCAGGCAGCCACAATTGCGTACGTACTTCCCATCGTTTTGATTGGAAGCACACATTCCGGGTAATACTCTGTGGCAGCACGTACCTAGCCAAAGAAAACAAATTAATATCGGGCATACCGAGGGCTGTCAGGCCTATCACAGACATGTCAATTTAACTTCGCTTCATCGTCCACCTTAGCCACTGGCCGTGGGTTAGGATGGCACTGAATGAAAGGAGACCTACCAATAAATCCTCGCATCCCATCAGAGCCTGGTGGCTGGGAGAAGTGTCAGGAGAGCCAGCTCGCTCGCTTGCTTCTCTTTAAACACCAACCAGGGGAGTGCAGATAGCAGAGGTCGTCACGAGCTCTGTGGAACTGCAGCTCATTCAGATCTTTCTGCCCCCTCGGAAGGAAAATGAGATGTTAAAACTGGGTCTCTGAAACGTAAACCTCAGTTGCTCAAATGTGTGAAACAACAAAAACTTGCAGGAGTGATGAATCCGAAGGAGAAGAGCCAGCCACTTAAATAGGAGGCGTCGCTTTTAGATGCTTCAAATATATTTTTTGGAGAAAAAAAAATATCCTATGCTTTATTTGTGTGTGTGTGTGTGGTTTGTTCAATATGCAAAAGATGAATTAAAAATTAAATTAAGAATCGATGCACAGAAACAAGGCGGAAACATTTTCTCCCCAAAGAGAATGGCATCTTGGCAGATTATAATTTTTCTCTTCTGCTTTAGAAATATTCAGCTCATTTGTAATGGCTTTGGAGAATTGATTTATACAAAGGGCTTGTTAAATAAATATAATCTCTTGTCTTTTCATGATTACCATGAGAGTTAAACATTTGAAAGAGTTGTTTTCTAGGGCGGTTCATAGGCAACCATGTTTGTAAGAATCTGCTTTAATTTGAAAAGAATTTTAAAGAGCCGGTTATTGGTATATCAGAAACCGTATACAGAGTTAAGAAAATAGCATTGTCGTATGAAACATTAGAGCTGCAAGTGGGAGTTCTTTAACTTCTGCCGGAGACGTCAGGCGGCCATGTTAAGTTGTGTGTGTTTTCCCACGGACGCTGGAGTGTTCTGCTGATGCCTGCTGTAGTGCCCCAGTCTGCAAACACAGACGAGGTATTCTGAGAGGGACCAGCAGACCTGCAACCAGCAGGCGCTGATCAGAGGCAGGGAGAAAGGAGCGTGTGGCCGACAAATCCCCTCTTTCTCCCGGGAGGAAGTAGCTGTATACAGTTGGCCGCAGGTCCCGTGAAATGACAGAGGCACCCCTTTTATCCGCAGACTTGAATGAGCCCTGCCTCATCAGCCATGGGGTCACAGTGTCACAGATGGGGAGGCCACCGTCAGCTGGGTCGTACCGTGCTGCGCACGTGGCTAATGCATCTTGCTGCTCTGCGTGTCTCCCGGCGGCTCGTGGTGCTGAGAGCCCAGACAGTGTCAAGAATGGGGTGCAGGGCAGCTGGGCCTGCCATCCCGACACCGTGGGGGGCCGAGGCAGGAGGGTGGCCGAGTTGGAGTCCATCCTAGAGATTTCAGGAAGACTTTATCGCTACATAAAAACAGAACAAAACCACAACAAATGGCCTGGGGATGCAGCTGAGGGCGAAGACCTGGGACCCATTCTCAGCACTGCACATGAAAAGAAGCAGTGTCGGCTCAGCGGGGGGCCGTGGCCACCTCTCTGTGCTCTGAGCTCTTCAGCAAAGGGGGCCAGGAACAAACGGGCAGTGTGTGGCCCACAGCACAGGCAGAGGCTGATTCACAGGGGCAGGAACTGGGTGTCATCCGGTGTTCGAGTGGCTTTCAAATTGCCCCGAGGCTCTAGCAATGTCGCCGTTGTCCCCCTGCCCCACAGCATTGCCCATCAGCGGGTGTGTCACCCAGCTCCCACGGGCCAGGGGCCTACCTGGCTCAAGCATCTCCCAGCAGCTCAGAATGGAGCTTTTATCATCATCATCATCGTATTTCCTTGTGGTGAACAAAACTTGAGTGCCTAGAATGAGAGTTTCAGTGACTGCGAACCTGTCGTGACATTGGGGGTCACCTCTGGGGACAGTCTTGCTGCGTCCCCCATCTTCAGCGGGGCCCGGGGTAAGTTGGGTGATGCTTCTGTGCGGTGGCATCTGGCTCGGGTGGTGGGAGGTCTTCCTCTAGGTGGCCTCCTGAAACATGGGAGACGTTCCCGCTCTGGTCTGAGTTGCCTCCCTGAGCGCCCCCAGCATGACCTCTGCCTGTGGCTTCCCAGTGGGCCCGCCCGCTGTGCTGAAGGACCCTGCCCGCGGTGGAGAGGTGAGTGCCTGACCGCGCTGGCATGAGTGGTGTGCTCGCTGTACTTTGCTCGTGAATGCCAAGGCGGTGGTCTCCCACTTTAGCTGTTTGTTTCTCTTTCGGGTCTGTTTGTGGTGCCTTCTGCTTGAGTGCTTTTATGGTGTTTTCCTGATTGTTGTCGGTTTGGGAAACTCGGGCTGCTGGCATTTTTGTTAAGTTAATGTCACAGCAGACAAACCGTGGGCAAGCTGGGATCTACCTGGAAGATACAACTTCTGTTTGATTGTGGGTAAATACAGCCAGTGAGCCGGGGGTCGATCAGATAGCTGGGCGGAAGGAGAGAGGAGCCGAACAAACCATTTTCGGCAACCTCGCTGTTCATACACCTGATAAGCGGGAGAGAGCTTTTCTGAACGCTGATAGGCTTTGAAAGAGGAAAGAATAATCACTTCTACTGGCACCAGCTTATCAGGAATGAAGGAAAATGCCAACACTTCTGCATTAGTGAAAGGAAATGTTTTGGACACTCTGAGCCCTTTTTTTCCCTCATTCAAGTTAAACAAGGACGGGTGCTTTGGAGTGTGGCATGATGATGGGAAGGGCTTATTACCTGGGCTAAATTACACGTGAATATGTTGATAAGATGCCTTCAGCATCATTGATAAGCAAGCCCATCTGTGCCGTGGGCGCTCTGGAGAAATTAAGCCTGGCTTTTTCCCACGCCAGTTCTATGGAGCATCATTTCAGGCGGGAGGAGAGGCAGTTATGGCCTGTGTGTGTCACTGGGGTTGTTTTGGTTTTGTTTTGTTTTGTCTTAGATGGGATAAGGCATTTGGAAAGTAGCTCATTGGACCTATAGGTTGCCGGGGTGCTGGGGTCCAGACAGTTCAGTGTCTGGAAGTTGGTGAACAGTTACTCTGAACCAGTGACCTCCCTTTGCAGAACAAGGTGAGTCAACGATAACTTTTGGGTGCATTGTGAGAACACGAATGGATGTGTCCAGGAGAGTCCGAGGTAGAGCGCATTCTGGTCCAAGGAGGGGAGGGGGGGATGTGTGTGTGTGTGGGGGGGGGGGTGGCTTTGCCTCTTCACTAGAAACCATTAACTTTCCCAATTCTCTCATTTTCTGCTCTTTGTAATTTGACGCCTACAAATAATTTGGCGTATTCAGATTTGATAAATGATAGGGCGCCGGCAGATGGATTGATTTTGGATTACTATTGATTACTCTGCATGAGTTCACCGTGACGCGCTCGAATCGATAGGATTCGATTACACGAAGCCCCACCGGTCTATAGGCTCGGCCTCGGTGGGGAATTGGGGAACAGAACGTTCACAAGCTGATCCATTGACAGAGCGTTCAGCTTTAAAGAGTCCTTTGTCTAGCGCGAGTTCCTTAAAATATATTTCATGGGAAAGTTCACGCGCTGCTGTTGCTTTCCCTGCAACTCGGGAGGCTTTCTGTGGAAGGAAGTTCCTTAGCTGAAGGTTTCGTGAATTTTAACTCAGGACAGCCGGGCTCTGTCTGTGTGCCCCATCACCCCCATACTTATTGCAGGCAGCGCCGTGCGGGGCAGCGGCTGCCCAGAGGGTCCCCTTCTTTTATGACGATGTCGATTCAAACATAAAAACGTGTCACTACAAATGGGATAGTTCAAGACGCAAGCTGGAATAGAAAGGTCTGCCCAAGGAAAACTGCTGCCGTGCTAGAGAGAGGATCCTGATTTTCTTCTGAAGTGAGCATGCTTGGGTGTGGAGCTGGGAGGCAGAGGCAGGCAGGCTCAGCCCCTTCATTGGGCATACATTGCCTGGCCAATCTTAAATGCAAATTGCTGCTCCTGCTCACATATTGACATCTCTCTGTCCTTTATTGTGTATTTGTTTGTTTGTTGTTTTGTGGTACTAGAGATGGAGCCCAGGGCCTTCACACTGAGCGGCATCCCCAGTCCATTGATATTTTTGATTTTGAGACAGTTTCGCTAAATTGTCTTGGGTAGGCTCCTACTTGGGATCCTCCTGCCTCAGCCTTCTCGAGTACTGGGATAATAGTCCTGCCCAGTGGGCTTTCTCTCTGTCCCGAGCAAACATACGAAGGACAAAACATAACCGTATTTCCTGACCTTGAGTCCAGGGCCTCGAGAGAAAGCTTTCCTCTTCCCAGCCTGCCTGGCACAACTTGAACCCTGCGGGAGCGCTGGCTTTTCTATGGCAGGGCATCTCTGAGTGGCCCCCGGGGTGGGACGCGCCATGCAGGGTGCCTCAGAAGTTGTTCCGTTTCCCCATGTTGGTGACTTTTGGGAGACACATTACGTACTGAATTTAATGCTTGTGTAATTTTTCTCATAGCATTTATTTTATTTCAAATATCGTGACACATTAATCCCAAGCCAACACATTCTTCTGTCTTGTATTTTTAATATTTTTCTACTTGTGGCGGCCTTTGGGATACCCTGTTGGAATTGGTCCCCTAAATATGTCAATGGCCTTGCTTGGAAAAACGGCTTGCAAATGAAATTTTGACGACTGGGCCTTTGTTATCAAGGGCTAAGAGTGGGAAGTTTTCTTTTCTTTTCTTTTTTGATTTCTTCTTCTATTTCTTCCCCAGTGCTGTGGCTCAAATCCAGACCCTTGTGCAGGCTGTGCAGGTACTGAGCTACACCCCAGTCCAGGCCAAGTAATAAAATACACTCAAACCATGGGGTGAGTGTGCTGAGACTGAACCCAGGACGTTTGTATTGAGCTACATCCACAGCCCTTTCTAATTTTGCAACAAGGTCTTGCTACTTGGCTAAGTTGCCCAGGCTGGCCTTGAGTTCCTGATCTTCCTGCCTCAGCCTCCCAGAGTGCTGGGATTACATGCATGTGTCCCCAAGCCTGATTAAAATTTACTTAGATAAGTTCTCTCATTTTGATACTAATTTTTCAGAAAAGCCCAAAACACAAGAGGTGACATTCTGAGGGTGAAAAAAAAATCAATAGAAAGTTCAAGTTTAGAGCCCTGAGCTTACCTGTCAGAACATAAGGCATTTTTACATAAAGGTAAAATAACGAATTCTAATTATATTAGATCAGACTACATAAATTCACCTTTTTGTAGGTCGAAAATGGCCAAATATCAGCAATTTCTTATGAGTCAACCCAATAATTGAGTTTATTTCTATCATGGTCGTATTGTATAATCAAATTGGAGACGACAGCTAGTTTTGACCACATGGCGCACTCAGGTTAGGGGAAGATGCTACACCCTGTCTGTAGTTACGGCAAGTAGATGGGGGTATCCCTGTTTAGCAATGGTGTCTTTTTCTTTAACACCATTCAAGAGCTCCCCAAGTGTGGGAAAAAATGCACACATTGATCTGGGATCGGGAGTAGTGAAGTAAAATGCTTTTGAGACCCTCTGTGAGCTCCCTATCTCTGAAGAAGGCCTGGCCACGAGCAGGGGAAGGGCCTCAGGGCAGCAGGAAGTAGTGCCGACCCTTCCAAAGAGCACAGTGCCCAGCGCAGTTTCAGAGGAAGCGGGGAGGCCAGGCGTGGTGGGACAGGCCTGTCATCCCAGCCATCTGGGGAGACTGAGGCAGGAAGATCACAAGTTCTGGACTCCTAGGGCAACGTAGTGAGACCCTGCCCTAGAATCAAAACTTACAAAGTGACCTAGGGGTGCAGCTCATTGAGAAGGCCTTAAGGCCTTGGATGCCCAGTATCAAAATGAAACAGAAAAAGATGGAGAAAGTTCAGACATCAGGACAAACACTTCCTCCTCCAGTTCCACAGGGGAGATTGCGCTCATATGCTAGTTGACATCTTCTGTGCTCCCCCAGAGAATCTTGAAAACCATGCCCCATGAAATGTGGATACCCTGGGAAGTGGGCCCACATGGGTTTCCACCCCTGGGGAGCAGCCCACGTGGGTCTCCCTACATCAGCCACTGAACCTTGCCATCTGTAAAAGGGCCGCAGAAAGTGTGATCAGGACAGTCCTAGAGCCACCTTGCGACCCCCAGAGGTGCTTTCTGTGGTGGCCAGTAGGAGTTTTCCATGCCCACCTGTGAGGCGTCCAGGATCAGAGGACATTGGCTGTGAGTGGGCCAGGGTGGGTAGACGGTGGGGATCCCGCTGGCCGTATCAGTCCCGAGAGCACCTTGCCTCGGGGTCACATCAGGCCTGTACGAGTCCTTCTCTCCCTGGATGAACCCGGGACAGCTTGCATCTTTTTTGGGGGCGAAGGGAGGTTTGGGGACAGCCCATCCCGGGGCTTGACCCAGCCAGTGTCGTGGCTCGTCCCTCTCTCACTCTTGGGAGTTTTCCCTGCTACATTTCTCCCCTGTCTGTGGCACTGAATTTGATTCATCTCTGGTGCTCAGATCAAAAAAGAAATCATTCCTTTTGATGTTTGCTATTAGGCACAGACTGTGCAGGGGCCAGGGGAGGAGAGAAGTCTTAGCATAGCCGCATTGTCTTGGCCACACTGTGGCCTCAGGTGGCGTATTATGTATGTCCCCTGTTCATTTGGATGCAAAATTCTATATACATGGAGGTTACCCATCGAGTATTTTAAATTAATAATTATATTTAAGTACAGATTCTTTCGGCAAGGGTACAAAACAGTTTACACCTGACTAGAATAACGAAAAAATAAAATTGTATTTGAACATGGTGGTACATGTCTGTAATCCTCGCACTCTGGGAGGCTGAGGCAGGAGGATCAGAAGTTGGAACCCTTCCTGGGCAAGATGGTGAATTAGTGAGACATCCATCTGAAAACAAACAAAAAATATTTGGAGATGTGACTCAGTGTGAAGATCCCAAATTCAATCTGTGGTGCTGCAGAATACATACATGCATACATGCACACATAGATACGCACATAAATATGTAAGATTGGATTTGCATCAGATCCACTAAGAGACACAAGAAGCTCAGGAATAGGAACAGGCTGGTGGGGTTCCGTCTTTCTGTCCAGAGAGAGCTGTTGGTCGCATTTTTAAAATGGGTGACCACCGTGGGACGTCAGAACCTGATCTACAGAAGAGAGGTGAGGGTCTGTGGAGACGGACCCTCCCTGGCTTTGTGGCCAGCTTTGCCTGGTAGCTTGCGACCAGCTTGTTCGTGTGTGGGATTTCTCCGAGCAGCACGAGCCCCTGCCCAGCTGCAGGCGGCTCTTCTGTAGCAGGTGTGAACAACATGAAACAGGATTAACGCCGAAGCGAAGTGTGTACTAAAAACAGAAGCCCCGTCTTGCGTTTCAGAAGGCCTAGGGGATGGGAGGATGGGGCCGCCCTCGCCCCCACACTCCTGTTGCATAAACAGAGTTCAGTGGGCTACATCAACGGCTGTGTTTAGTGCAGACAGGGCCTGCAAGGGGACGTGGGCTCCGGGGCTGGCTCTGACTTTCTGTCTCTCTCCCTCTCTCTAACTATAAACTCAAAACTTACAGAGAAAATCCAGCATATTCTAGAGATAGAGCGGGCTAAGACAAAAATTACCTGGGTACTTGAACTCGGACTGCCGGTTAATATTGCAGAGACATTACCTCACATACAGATTAAAAGTTGATAGTCCTGAGATACGCTGTACTTTTCACCTCTAAAACTTATCGTCAATTGGTTTATCCTAAGATATTTTAGTGTTTAATTCTGTGATTTAATCTATATTTTCACCTAAGTGGGTAAACTGCCAATAAATAAAGGATTTTATTAGAGATTATACGTCTGCCCCACGTCTCAAAGAAAAAAATACTACTAGTAGTTAGTTAAGAAAGCTAGTTAAAAAATAATGCAAGCGGATGGAGAGACATCTGCCTGAGTTTGAAAAGCAGGGCTCTGCGCTGAATTTATGGTGCTTGAGTTAGTTGGAATTTTGGTTAAGAAAGAGACATGTGATATTTAAAAGTCTGTTTCTCTTTTTAAGTTATACCAGATCATGTCAGGTCCTGTAGGCCGTGCCTGGAGTCATAGTCCCGTGGGAGGCTGAGGCAGGGAGGGTCAGAGTTTGGGCCTTGCCTGGGCTTCTTACTATCAAGGGGACTGGGAGTGGGAGTAGGAGGGGAGGCCTAGGGTCAGTTTCCCAGTAGCACGCAAAAGAATTGTACCAAATCTAATGTGTACTGAATTCTGGCACTATGGTTTGGGTCTGGAGTGTCCCCACAGCCTCATGTATTCAGATAGTAGGGTAACTATGGAACGGTGTGCTACCAGGAGGCAGGGCCGGGCTGGGCTTTTGGAGTTTGACGTAGGGAGATTGTGTCAAGTTGTTGAGACTTGGGGGTACCCAGGGCAGAGCTTTCAGATGTCTGTTATTGACCTATGGGCCACACGTGAGGAAGGGGCACCCACCTTGGGCGTAACTTGGTACCGGCAGCTTAAACTTCATAAGGAAAGGAAGAAGAAACCTTGCCCCAGCTTCTTCCTGGGAGCGCTCTGGCCTGTCCCTCTCCTGCCCTGCTTCTGTCTGCCGAGGGACGAGCAGCCTTGCCGGCCACCGCCGAACAGGCCGTGAGGCCTTCTGAAACTGTGAGCCAAAGTGAATCTTTCCTCCCTTCAGCTGTGGACGTTGGGTATTCTGTCTCAGCAACCAGAAAGTAACCAAGACAGCTGGGTGGAAGTTGGGACATATTTTCTTACATTTTCACGCATACACACACAGGTACTTACATCCATACACATGGGAACGTACATCTACATACACAGGTACATATACGTATACACAGTACACATATAGGCACGTACACCTTTCACAAGCACGTGCATGTGCACACATGGGCACATATACCTGTACACACAGGCACATGTACTTACACACCATGACATGCCTACACGTAGGCTCACACACATACATGCAGGCACATATGTCTACATACACAGGGACATATACACCTGCACACATGTGCAGGCACCTACACAGGCATACACACCTACACACACAGGCACATATACACAACAGGTGCCCTGCACACAGGCATGGACACCTACACACGAGCACAAACACAGTTGCATCCACTTACACACACACATACACACACCAGACACACAGGCCCTACACCTACGAACACTAATTCTTCTTTCATAACTTGCAAATGTAAGTTTATGTTTTATGTTTGAACGCAGTGCCGCTATGCTAATTTTTGGTGATCGTGGAGATCAAGCCCAGGGCCTTCAAACTGAGCCCTGGCCCCAGGCCCCTCCACTTTTTTGAGGCAGTCTCACTCTGTTGCTGAGTTTCCCAGGCTCAAATTGAATTTGTGATCCTCCTGCCTCAGCCTCCCGGAGTGCTGGCCTTGCAGGCTTGTAACCGTGGGCCCAGCTATCCTGATGTCCAGCGTTCCGAAACTGTGATCGGATACACTCGTTTATGTAAGATGGGTCTATTCAAGAATGCCGTACAGTTCGTAAAAATCGCTGTGAGATGTCAAAAATCAAAATGTTAATTGTCACTCTTTCAGTATATCGGTAATGCTTGTGACCTTTTGTGGCTTATATTGTAATCATTTCTTCAGTTCTGGCTTATACGTAATATGGTGTGCGTGTGTGCGCGTGTGTGTGTTTGCGCACACGTGTGATTCTGGTGGTAGTTTTGTTGCAGATGTAACAGTGCCTGACAGTTTGCAGCCTTCATAACACACTGAGTACAGGAAGTATGTGCTTCCACTTATATTTTCACAGTTGCTTCATTTATCTTTTTGAGACAGACTCACTCTGGAGCCCAGGCTGGCCTCCAATTCATGGCAATCCACCTGCCTCAGCTTCCCAACTGCTCTAAGTATAGGCTCGCACCGCAGCGCCCGGCAAAGGTGGGGCTGAGGACTCACACTTGGGGCCCTGCACTTGCTAGTCAGGTGCTTTAACTGCAGAGCTACGCCCCGGCCCCCGTTACTCTCCTTAAACGGTAACTGAATGGGGTCTGCCTCCTGTGCCTCGCTCCCTAAGAAACGGCCACTGCCTCCTGTTGAGTGTTGTTAGGCACCTTTGTTCCCTATGTGGGTTAGGTGGTGGGGTCAGAGCCCAGTGACCGTGGAGTCCAGCCGGGGAGGTGCCAGCTGTACACTCGATGGCCGATGTGCACTCTGTATTCCCAGCTCTCCGGTGTCAGATGGACGGCTCGCCACGGAGGCCACGTGCCGGCTGCCTTGGCAGGTTGTAGGGGTTTGAAGTCACCGCGGTGTCCCCTCCCCCGCGTGACCCCCAGTGCACCTCTCGGCCACTGAGCACGTGCAGGTGCCATCTTGAGCACTGAGATCCTGAAACACATGCTGGAAACGTGGAATGACCTAGAACCACTTGTGTTTTGGGACATCAGCCTGGGACCCTTGTGCCGAACTACATCTGCTCTGTTTTGATTTGGAGACGGGATCTCTTCAGGTCACTAAGTTCCCCCAGCTGGGCTAGGACTTGCCATCTTCCCACCCCAGCCCCGCAGTGTGCTGGAAGGATAGGCCTGTCCTGCTGGGCCCTGCTTAGCCAGTGTTTTTTTTTTTTTTTTTAATGGGACATTTTATACCTCAGACTCCAGTGTAAATGAAGGGTCAGTCTTCAGAAAGATCAATGCAGGAATTGAGTTTGTATTACTTTTATGTAAAATTTAAGCCAACTAATGTTTCCATTTTGGCTGTGCGAAGGAAGCCACGGATCACAGCATCCTGGACGCGCGTAGGAAGTGAACGTAGACCCTGCCGGTCCCAGCATGGGACTGGGGTCCTTCCCTCTGTAATTATTATCATGCGGCTTTATGTTTGCGGTACATTGTGATTGCACTCACCCCGGGAGCTGACATGTGCATGCATACATGCCTCATCTTAATCACTTGTGTACCCCCCACCCGTGTTCCCCTGGCCACCTGCCTGACTCCCCCTTCTTCCAATCCCCCGTCGTCGTCCCTACTGAGTCTCCTTCCCTGTGTGCTCAGGCTCCCGGGTCCCAGCCTCATGTCCCCTTTGTATCTTCAGAAGGTGGGCTAGCTTCTATCTACTTTTGGGGGGACACTTGGGGAAGGAGGGTCGAGCTCAGGGCCTTCACACTAGGCTACATCTCCAGCCATTTTCGTTTGTTTTATTTTTGAGAGAGAGTCTTACTTACGTCATTGTTACCCAGGCTGAGCTCAAACTTGTGATCCTCCTGCCTCAGCCTCCCAGAGTGCTGGGGCGACGGGCCTGCGCCACTGGGCTGTGCTCGGTCTCCTTGAGAAGGCTTGGAAGATCTGATCAACAGAGTTGCCATTAATTTTTTTTAAATGCTTGAAACTACTTGTATCTTTTTTTTTTTTGAAAGATCTCGAAAGAAAATACATTTCTGTGGTTTGAGGGAAAACTGATAAAAACATGATTTGAAACAGAGACGGTGTGTGCTGTTGAACACTGAGGGAGAGGTCTGAATTGCTAATCTTACTGTTACCCAACTACGTGACCACAGAAAGTGGCTTTAATAAGGAAACCTCGCTGCTCCTGTGAAGAAAGACCTCTTCCAGCTCCCTCCTTTGTCCAGTTTTAAACGCCACGTCCCCGCTGGAATGCCCAAGCCTGGAGTTTCAGTTTGCTCCGGGAGGCGAGGGCTGAATTCACAGCGTTTCTCTCTCTCTAGGTTTATAGCATCTTTTCCGTGGATGCGTTTTATTTAAGTGTTTTACATAGTTGGCTTTTCTTTTTTGAGGTACAGATTGCTTTGCTTCAGATCATTAAAATTGTACTACGCGGTGCCGAGGGTCACGTGGAGGCCCCGCAGCGCCGTATTGCGAGCTTCTGATCGCTTTGGGTAGGTAAGGTGATTTGTGTCTCTGTGTGTCTGTGTGGTATTGCAGTTCTGTGGGAACACACACGGGAAGGGAGATGTCACTCTCTGGGAAATGGCACTGGAAAAATGAGATAACTAGCTCGCCTCGGGCACAGTCCATACGTTCATTCTGTGATTCCAGCACTCTGGGAGGCTGAGGCAGGAGAATAGCAAGTTTTGAGCTCGGCTTAGTGACTTAGTGAAACCTTGCCTCAAAATCAAAAAGGAAAAGGGGCTGGGAGGCTGGAGGAACAGCACAGTGGCCTGAGCGCTCGCCGAGCAAGCACAAGGCCCTGGGTTCGATTCGCTAGTACCGCGTGAGCTGGCCATGGTGGTGCGTGTCTGGAATCCCAGCACTCAGGAGGCTGAGACAGGAGGAGACTGAGCTACGTAGTGAACTCAGGACCAGGGCCAGCCTGGACTGACTGCAGAGCAAGACCCTGTCTCCAAAGACAGGGGGAGTCTGGGAGCTTGGTAGGTAGCTCAGTGTAAAATTGGGGTTTGATCTCTAGTACCACACACACACACACACACACACACACACACACACACACACACACGGATTGTCTCCTCTCCAGATATGTCAGCAATTACCTCTCCTTTCTATAAATGCTACAGTTGAGGGCTGAATCATCCCACCTACGCATTCTCTTCCCATGAATCTGTTTTACTGTGTGTGTGTGTGTGTGTGTGTGTGTGTGTGTGTGTGTGTGTGGTACTGGAGATCAAGCCCAGGGCTTTCACACTAAGTTATTAATGTATCCCCAGACTTTATTTTATTTTATTTATTTTTTTGAGACAGAGTCTGGCTCTACAGCTCAAGCTGGTCCCGAACTCACTATGGAGCCCAGGCTGGCCTTGGACTCATGGCAGTCCTCCTGTCTCAGCCTTCCAGAGTACTGGGATTCTAGGTCTGGGCCACCACGCCCAGCTGCTGCTGCTGCTGCTGCTTCTTCTTTTTGACAGCCTAGGTAGAGTGTTTAAAACAGACACGACCTCTCCATGTGTGGCGTATTCTGAAACCTTTCCCATCTTCTTAAAAGAAAAGAGAAACCCACTTGCAAAGCAAGTGCAGGAATCCTCAGGGGTCACTGGGGGCTGGGGGTACAGGGTGGAAGAGGGCAGCTGGGCCTTTGTGCACCCTGGAGTATGGCCTGGAAAGGATCTGCCAGTGCCACCCCCACCCCGGAACCCAGCTCTCTGTCTCCACGGCCGTGATGCTAGCGTTCCTGGAAGGGAAGTGGGCCTGCGCCGGCCGGAGGCAGCCACAGGGCACCGCGCCATGCCCCCCACCTGCTGCATCCCCAAGCCCATCTGGAGACTGCAGTCGCTCATCCCAGGCCTCCGCTGAGGACCATGTGGACTGAGGCATAGGCAGTGAGAATTATTTAGGTAGTTGGTGTAAGTAAATAGGAGAGCAGGGGAAAAATAAAATAAAACGAGACTTAGGCACCAGGTTCTGCACTCTGGGTTGGGTGCCCCGGCATCTGCCAGCGAGCATGCAGCGCGCCCCTTGTGTGTGGATTTAGACCCACAGATCCGGTGCAGATCGCAGGCCAGGAGGCTTTATCTAGATGTAGATAGTGCTCGGCCTGGTTTGCACCTAAAATACAGCAGCTTCAGGTAGGGGACTTTGGAGTTTTTCAGCACAGGGGAACCTGTTGATAATGAGTGCTATTTTTTTTCAGGCCTTGCTGTGACACAGAGGGAGAACAGCTGTTTATCCTTTCCAAAACCATGATTCTTCAGGGGATAACGTATTTGACTTTTTAATGGATAATTAATATAGATTTCAAAGGTTTCCCCCTGTGAAATATTTAAAAATATCTGTGCTAATTGTGTTTCTGTATATCTTTGGCCAAAATATTTTTGCTTCCCAATCCAGAGCTCTGTTTCTGCTTCAGCTCGTACACTGGTGTGTACCGAGGAGTTAGGGAAACTCTTCAAGCAGACACCTGAGCATGACCGTGTGGCCATGGCGTCTGGTGAATCTGCACAGGCAGGCTCAGAAGTCCTAGGAAGGACCTTGTGGCCTCAGAAGAGAGTTATGTAAAGAAATTATATAAGTGGAAGTCTAATGAGACATCTGTGTTAGGCTGTTGAGGCCAGGAAAATTTCAACAGGATGGTTTTTAATTTTTCATTCTATTTTTTTGCGTACTTACATGTTCATTCACCAGGGCTGGCAGGTGAACCCAGGGCCTTTGCTCTGAGCTACTTCCTAGCCCCTTTCTGTTGCTTTATTTGAGTCAGGGTCTTGTTGCTAAGTTGCCCGGGCATGGCTCTAAGTTATGATTTTTGCCTCAGTTTCCTATCGTGCTAGAATTACAGACCTGTGCCACTGGGCCTGGCTCGGAATGGTTTTTAAAGATGTCCTGGCGTCCTGGCATTGTTTTGTAGCTGACAGAATAGTTTTGTGAGGCTATAATTGTCCTCCAGTCTAAGATGAGCTGATTTGTACTATAATGATTCTAAGTTGTCAGTGAAAGTCAGGAGCTGGGTGGATGGACCGGGCAGCGCCCAGGTGTTACACAGAAACTCTTCCCCTTTCCTTTTCTCAGAATCGTAGAGGAGGCTGCCATTTTTGGGTGAGGGCGGAGCCTTCATAATTAAATTGATTCACGATGCTCTCCTCTTCCCTTCTCATTTCACGTTACAGATGAGCACACACACACAGTTAGCGTCCGTACCATGTAGGAAAGCTGCTGTGTTTCCAAACCGAGGATGCACGCATGAAAAAGAAAGTGGGTTTGTTCTTTCTTCCTTGTTTCCCTGTGTTTCAAAAGCCATTTGGTGCCTCTCCTAGAATAGGCTGTGTTCGTGGAGTTCGTTTGTTCTGTTCTGGGTGCAGGTGCAAGGTAAATTTAATTATTTTCTTTTTTGAGCTAGGCTTGTTCCAGCTCCTCTTCCATAAGTAGCCTTTGTATTTGACGCCAGGTGTGCGTGGAAATGAGTCATGTGGCTAGTTCTGTAGGTCACCAGTCACCCTCTTTCTAGTTCTTTAAAGAAAACACCTTTATTTCCATGAAATTTTTTTTCCCTCAGTCTCTGTCCAAAAAAGGTTGATTTTTTTTTCCTTTTCTCTTTTCCTTCTTTTTCTTTGGTGGGAAGGCAGACCGATTCCAAAGTCAGTATGTAATTCAGGCTGGCCTTGAACTCACAGCAATTGGCCATCTTCCTGCCTCATCCCCTAGAGGGATTACAGGCATGTCCCACTGCAGGCTGGGCCCAGGAAGGGGTTTAGGTGGCTTCTTTTTGTTTACACTTGAGACTGTTTTTTAGTATCAGGAAATCTGTCTTAAGTCAGGTAACTGTAAAAATTTGAGGACGTTCAGTACAAGGCAGGTGACTGGGGTAACGCTGAGTTGAATCCCTTCATGTGGCCTTTCTTCTGGGGTCTCCTGTTTGCTCACTTGATGTCCCAGCATCGTCATACCAGTTCCAAGCTCAGCACTCTGTTTGCACACACTGCTTTGAAGACATGGCCTCATGCAACATAAAACCCCCTAAATCACATTCATCTAGGGTCATAATGAGGAACTCAGCATTTTCTTCCAACATGAACTGTTTCTGGAAAGCCACCTAGAGTCACTTAGATAGCCCTTGCTGATCTAGTTGGGAGAAGGACAGAACTGACAGGGATCATGGCTTCAAGTGACCTGTTGGGTAGGGCATGGTGGTGCACCTATAATCTCACTACTCGGGAAGCTGAGGCAGGATATGTCTGCGAGTTTGAGGCTAGCCTGCACTCCATAGTGAGTTCAAAACTAACCTGGAATATAGAGCAAGACTTTGTCTCAAAAAATAAAATGAAATAAAGAAAAAATAAAATAAAAATGTAGTCTGTCTATTCTTGGGGGTGGTCACCTTCCACCAAGTGCATATGTTGACCTGGGGATCCATGGGCAACCTTCCATGACAGCAGTACAGATTCTAGGTGCCTTAGGTGTACAAAGTAATGCTATGATCAATTGATTGATTGATTGATTGATTGATTTTGAGACAGGGTCTCGCTGTGTAGTCCAGGCAGTTCTGAACTCACTGTGGAGCCCAGGCTGGCCTCAAACTCATGATAGTCCTGCCTCGGCCTCCTGAGTACTGGGATTACCAGTGTGTACTGCTATGGGAGGCTAATTTTTATGGGATTCTGGGAATTGAACCTCAGGTCTGTGCTTGCCAGCCAGGCTTTTGAACCTCTGAGCTATGGCCCTATTGCAGTGTTTTAGAAAAAGTGTCAAGTGTCCGTCTACAGGAACACCTCAGCTTTGTGGTCATGGTTCTGGGCGCCTTGCGTTTGCTCCAACTTGCTGTGCTTATTAGTAAAATTTTGCTTTTATTTTTAAGACTATAGAAAAGTCAGGCATGGTCATGTTTGCCTATAATCCCAGCTCTCGAGGAGGCTGGGGCAGAGGGATCACAAGTTTTAGCCCTTCCTGGCTAACTTAACAACTTACTAAAATCCTGGCTCAACATAAAATACTAGAAAAGCAACAGCAATAACGAAGGCTGGGATTGTCACTTATTGCAAAGGCTGCAAAGTCTGTGGGTTCAAAACCCAGCATGGGGAACACAGAGAAACAGGATTCCTCTGATCTGACCCAGTCTGGCCAAGATAATTCCCATGATTCGGTCAGACCATGAGCTTGGACCACCTTTGCCCTGTAGGTAATAACTTACATTATCTTAGGATAATCAAAAGTCAGAACAGATTGACCTTGTCGGGGATAGTCTAGAGGATGTTTATTTCTGGAGAGTGGCCCCTGGAAGTCACCATGTGTACCAGCTGTGGCTGTCCGCTGTGGCATATACAGGTAGTTTTCTTCGGTCCTGGGGTGGACCCAGGGCCTTCCCCCTGAGCTGCATTCCTAGCTTATTTTGTAGTTGTTTTCATTTTGTATTTTGAAAGAAGAGTCTCACCCAGCCCTTGAACAACCAACCCCCGACTTAAGCATTCGCGCCCTGTGGCCAAGCCCGCCACGTCTGGCGCAGTTTACAGTTCGCTGCTTCGGCTGTCTCGCCTACGACTAGGAAATCTACAATCTAGATGTTAAATTTTTACACAGTTAACATTTTGATAGGAGGTAGTATCATCCTTTAGGAAAAAAGAAAGAAAGAAAGAAAAGCTATGTGCCCAAATACTCATTAGAAATTTTTAAGAGAAGAATTTTGTAATTTGTCAAAGAGATTCCCACGAGGAAATTAATGAATGTTGCTACTTGCTTTTAAGAATGCTGACTTTATCATTATCCGTGGAATTGCTAAGTCTGATGATTTCATTAAAACTAAAAAAAAGAAAAAAATACGATGACTGTTCCTAAAAGCCTTTTGCGAAACCATTCCCCACTTCCAAGGTAAGTCTCCTTTATGCTGGTCCTGGGTGCTGGCAGCAGAGCTCCCCATCTCCGGGAGGCTCACTCTCCACGCCCAGCTCCCTAATAGCCGTGATGGCCTTATTAATTATGCGGGGTGAGGAGCCAGTGGCAGCATCCGTGTTGTGCCTCGATAGCTCCCATAAAGGAGCCCATTACTCCATCCGCGGGGAAAGGCAGTGTGGATAAATCACAGGTGTTTTTATGGCTGCGTAAGTGGGGAGGGGACCCTTGGGGGCTTCCCCAGAGCCAGGCTGGTCAAGGGGAGTGGGATTTCCTCTGGCACGTGGGCGGCGCGGCGTGGCATCTTTTGTTTTGGGTTGGCACAGCCGGTCCAGGCGTGATGCCACCTACTTTTATTTTCTTCAGGCAGCTAGGTAAATTCTAGTTGTAGTTGGCAAGAGAGAATTTGTGGCGAGAAGGGAGACCAGGCTTCTGAGGGGTGCAACCAGGGAGCGCGGCATGAGTGCGCAGAAGGGTGACGCAATTTACCGAGACCTGTCAGCCGGGCCCGGAGTTGCAGGTCTCTTACCCCAGCACTCTGGGAGGCTGAGGCAGTAGGATCGCGAGTTGGAGCCCACTCATGCAATTAGCAACTCTGTCTCAAAATCAAAACAGAAAAATGGCTCCCTGGGATTGTAGATTTCAAGGTGCGGGGTCACAGGGTTGGACCCCAGTGCTGTGGAGGGTGGGGTGAGAGGTCAGTGCCTTTCCTTAACGGCCATTTCCTCCTGAGATGCCACAGGTCTGAGACGCTTGATCTCTGGGTCATAGTTTGAGTGCCATCTTAGGTACAGGTTTTAAAAATAATGCGAGAGAGTGCAGTCCCTGGGGTGGGGTTGAAAGCCAGAGAAATGCTGCTTGCTGCCTAAAGTGCGGTAAGCAGAGAGGGCGGCCTGAAAGCAGGCGCTCAATAAATATTTCTCGCACCCCCTTGGTCCCCCTTAATAATGGGGTTGTCAGTCGCGCTGGGGACAAGGGACAAAGCCAAGGTGGCACCTCCAGAGCCAAATTAGCTTCTTACCTCAACGACGAGCTCCGAAGTCGGAGTGAGTCACTGTGAGGATTAGTCAGGGCCGTGGATTGAACCTGCTCCTCCTGCCCCGGTCCCTTATCACGGTGCCGCTCCTGATAATTGCTGGATTCGCATGCCGAAATTAGCACAGGAGAAGGCGAGGCGCAGACAGCAGCCTGGGCTTGCTGGCTTGTTCCGGCTGGGCTTGGTGGGCTTGGAGGAGAAAGGGGTGACGGGCAGGGGATATTTCCCTGTGATCATTACAGAAAATGCAGCAGTGAATGCAGGAAACCAGGGGAAAACAAACAGATTATGCTTATGATAAAGATAACTGGGTATTTGAAGAGATTTTCTTAATTTCCAGTTTTGTTTTTCTGTGCTGGGGATTTAACCCAGGACCTTTGCATGGAGCTACATCCCTGGCTTTTTTTTAATTGAAGGCTGTTCTGTCTAAATTACTACATTGCCCAGGCTGGGCTCACACTGGGGATCCTTCTCCCTCAGCCTCCTGGCACACCGGCCTTGGAGGGGTGCACAGCCACATCACGCGCTCCTTGATTCTGAAAAGCATGGGTGTATCCCGGTCTCGTATGCTGTTGGCCCAGCCCTGCTGCCTGGCTCTGATGCCAGGGTCCCTTACAGGCATTGCCACTAGTGTCGGGGAGCCGGGCTCCCATTGCAAAGCCTGTGAGCAGGTGAGCCTGTGGGGGGAGGCCAGGTCCTCAGTTCCAGGACAAACTCCTGCAAGGTGGGGTTACGCCCTCCGTTCACCGCTGGCTGAGGCGAAATTTTATGTGACAGTGATGCTCGGAACGTAATTCACGTGTCAGGGGGACATTGACTTATGGTATATCTGCTGAGTGCATGGTAAGATTGCCGTGACACAGATGGAGAAGGAAGATTCAAGAAAACAGACAGGCTGGTCCCAGTGATCCGAGCCTGTCATTGCCGCGCCCTGGGAGGCTGAGGCAGAAGGATCGTGAGTTTGAGACCAACTTGGGCAGTTGCATGGCTCAGCAAGACCCTGTTTCAGAACCAAAAACAGCAATGGGCTGAGGATGTCGCTTAGTGGGTGTGTCCTGGGCTCCCTCCTGAATACCGCAAAAACAAAGAAACCCCCCAAACCTCCTGAAACCTGAGTCACTTTGCGGTTTGTTTTCACTTGCAGTTCTCCTGCTCAGGCAGCAAGATCACAAGACACCCGGTGAGAGCCACAGGCAGGATGCTGGGTGTGGGGTGCGCACACCCTGGCACTCTCTGTGGACCATGGTGACAGATACATCTTCAGGCTGATGGAATGGGTAGATTTATATAAATTAAAAATATAGGTCATCTACCCCTTTTGATGGACAGTAAATGAGAAAAAGGAATTCCTTTAAACCTCACGGGAAGAAATCCACAGTCAGGCCGGGTGGTCCACAAGCCAGGTGTGGCTTTGCTTTGTAGGTTTCTGCTATCAGTTAGTTAATAAACAAAAATAGGAAGCCAGCCTTTCCTGACCTAACCTTATTTTGTTATTTGATACCAGGGGTTGAACCCACGTTCTTTGCTCTGAGCTACATCCCCAGGCCCTTTCTGTTATGTATTTGAGCCAGCGTCTCACCAAATCACTGAGGTGCCCAGGCCAGGCTCAAGGGTGCGATCCTCCTGCCCTCAGCCTCTCTGCAGCATGGGGGTGACAGGCCTGTGCCACAGGGCCCGCTTCTAACTTTTCCACCAGGAGGTAACGTGGAATTGAGCTCCGTGGTGGATGCGGAAGATTTTTCAACTTTTGGGGTGGCTTGAACTTGGTCTTTCTAGATAAGAAGGGAGCAGGAATCGCTTCCTGGATCCATTTTGTTTTTCTTCTCCGGCCCTAGGGTAATAGGGGAAAGCCGTATTCGTTAGGGAACAATGACTTTGACCCCCGCTCACTCTCTGGCTGCCACGTCCATTTGTCCATTGAAACGAGCCACTCATCATCCGTCCAGATGTTCTCTCTTCCGACGTCAGAGTTGTGAGGACAAACACGCCATTTTTCCCCCAGCCCCTGTGACAGGCAGACTGAAGATTGTGGCCATTTGGATTAAAAACATATCCATCACCATGCGCCACCAGGGGATTATGATGTCTCCTTTGAATATATGAATTTCCCACCCGGCATGGCGGGAGTGGGCGAATGCCAACTTTTTAGATAAATAATGATCCCGTCGGTGATGTACAGCGCACCGCCGCCATATTTCCTCACCTTTACAGCCTCTCACCCTCGTCACCCATGCTGTAAATCTGGGGCTTTCATATTTAATAAAACTACTGGAGTAACAGCCCCTGGGCTCCGTGTCCTCAGCCCGTCACAGGCCGGCCTCGTGCTTTCGTGGTTTGTCGTGTTGCAACACGTATTTTTGAGATTGTCTGGTAGGAATTTGGCTGCGACTTTGACACAGCCATGCCGGCGAATACGCAGGGGCCCTGACGTCCGTGCTGGCCCTGACCTCGGCGGCATGCAGCCCTCAGCCTCGTGAGGTCCTGCGGAGAGAAAGGGGGGTGGCGAGCCAGGCTTGGTGGCTCACCAAGGCGTGCCATCCCGGCACTCTGGGAGGCTGAGGCAAGAAGATGGCAAACTTGAGCCTGGCCCGGATGACTTTATGACCTGGTCTCAAAATCAGAAGTGGGCTGGGGATGTGGCACAGCGGGGAGCTCTGGGCTCAAGCCTTGGTGCCACATGGCAGAGGGAAGCGAGAGAAGGAACAGGAGAGTCCCTGCCGCAGTGGGCGGCATCACCCCCTGAGCCTGTCGCTCGCTGGTCAGGTGGCGATTGAGAGGACGGAGAAATAGGTCCATGTGTGAGAAGACCGAGACAGGAGTGAATGTTTCCCTGAGATTTCTTATTCCTAAGAATCCTCAAACCCAAGGTTCCTGGGGCCTGCGAGGGGGACAGTCCATCAGGAAGGGGTTTTGGGAGGGGTGATACAGGCCACGTCTCCCGTTTTGCTCTCTGATCCGTACGACATCTGGCTCCATCTCCTTGGCTGTGAGGTGAATCCTGTCCACTGATATCACTTCCTGCTTGGCTTGGCTGCCAGCATGGAGCTGGCATGGGGACACACATGCTCCATGAGGGGACCGGGCCTCTTGGACTCCTGATGGGATGGCAGCCCTGCACCGCCGGCTCAGGGGATGGGCTATCTGAACGCTCCTATTACTGTTTCTCCTTGGTCACTCTTCCCTGACCTGGGAGAAGAGAAAGGGACATCCCTGTGCTATGTCTTTTTTTTTTTTTTTTTCATGTGTAAGTCTTCATATGCACATATGCTTTCATTGCTCTGGGACAGATACTTGGGAATGGTACTAGGGTAGCTAGATATGTACTGGATAGATAGATATGTACTTTTTTGAGGCAGGATCACACTGTAGTATTGGCTGGTCCTGATATAACCCAGGGTGGCCTGGATCTCATGGTAATTCTTCTGCCTCAGCCTCCGAGTGCTGGGTTACAAGCATCTGCTACCATGCCCAGCTAATTTTTAAGTGATGTTGGAGGACCAAACCTAGGGCCTTGCACATGATAGACAAGTGCTCTAAACCTCTGAGCTCTATCTTTAGCCCTGATGCAGAATATATATATAATGTACATACATCACACATATGTGTATGTGTGTGTGTGTGTGTGTGTGTGTGTGTGTATATATATATATATATATATATATATATATATATACATATACATTCATTTGTGCTTAACCTTATGAACGATGGTCAAACTATTTTTTTTGAAAAATTTCTCCCATTTTATTGTTATGTATAAGTGCAAAATTTACGGCTTACATTGGTTTGGGGTATTTTGTGCACATACATACATATCTAGTCAGGGTAACAAGACCCTCCCCGGTCTTCTTTCGATCCACCCCCTACCCACTCCCACAAGCACCGCCCCCCCTGTTCCCTTTATTTTTCACTTTAAGTTCTGTGAGATAATTGTGATCTGGGATCTGGGACTCTCATATCAGAGAAACCCCTCGATATTTCTCCTTCTGCTTCTGACTCACTTCACTAAGCATGATGTTCTCAAGTTCCTGTGCTATGTCTTACTTAGGAAAAGTGGACGGAGGCTCCACCAGGACAGGACCTCACCTCAGGGACAGGGGGACGGGGTCTCACTTCGGGCTCTGACTCCCTCCTTTTGCCCAGTTTTGTGTTAAATTAATTGTTACTCGCATGAAATCGGACGCAGGGCTCTAAGCTCGTTAGTTTCTTGCGTAACTCCCGGCAAACCTTAGTTCTTAGTTAGCATGGCTGCTGGGGCCTAACCTGAAACTCAAAACATTTTCCTCTGAAAAAAAAAAAAAAAAGAACTCATTACTCTTCACAGCCAGCACCCTGCCTGTTCCTGAGACACCGAGGATGTGTGAATTGGTGAGTTAAAACCGCACCACACAATTAGCGTAACGTCTCAATCTCAGGTAGTGGGGGAGGGACCACGGCAAGCCAGCCTTGGCCAGCATCCGCAGGACTCAGACCGAGCTCCTGGAGATTGTAAATAAGTACAGCCCGCCAGTCATCCCAAATGTGGGGTGTCTGTGAGGACCCCGTGAAAGTGCGGCTTTGCATGCATATTTGCACGTTTGCTTTAGCATGCGATTCTCGCCAAGCTGGTGGTGCAGGCCAGTCACCCTGCTGGCCTGTGCCTGGTGAGGACCCACCCAGAGAAAGACGGATGGCAGTGCAGACCAAAACTTTGGAGGCTGAGGCAAGTTCAAGCCAGGCCTGGGCAACGTAGCGATGTGGAACGAGACGGTGTGTCTCAAATAGACAACAAGAACTGGGTGGGGATGTAGCTCAGAGTGAAGGCCTCCAGTACACACACACACACACGCACACACACGCACACACACGCACGCACGCACGCACGTGCATGCACATACGCAACATTTGATTATTCTGAAGATTAAAGATTATGTTCTGTGAACTTATTTATAGTAGTGGCGTAGCTTTGTACAGTACGTCAAGCTTTCAGATTTTTTCTTTTTATTCTTGAATCTCAAATTCCTCTGCATTTCACAGGACAGGCGGTGGCATCCCCATTTCAATGGTCAGGTAACCGAGGCACCGTGAGCAGTAGTACATATCAATTGTCCCTACTGATGTAGCTGATTAATGACAGCATCCAGGTGGACAGAACGTTGTGCCTGGCAGCTCCCTCCAGCTGGTCCAGATATTAAATAAATACGTTGTTCTTTATTGGACTGTAATTTACTGAGTGGGTTGTAATCATATCTCAGCCTTCTTCTTCCTCCCAGTATTCTCTAAATAAAGAGTCCCCGCCCCAGCCCACGGATGAGGGTACCAGTCAGCAGCCTTGGAAGCCAGGGGTGGGTGAAGGCTCACCTCCCGTCAGTGCACGCTCCTATAGGGCTCTAAAGCTGTCCTGATTGACAGGAGGTGGAGCTTCGCTCCCTGTCCCTGCGGTGGCAGCCGCTGTTAAAGCCTCTTCCTGGGCAGGTGCCCACACCCGCTCCCTGTCCGCGGAAGAATGTCCTTCAGCGGCCCTGCTCCCTGCCATTCCCGGGCGTCACAAGGGTCAAGACTCTTGTTTGACCTGCAACACTGTTTTTCTTTGTTATTGGACATCTGGGAACCAAGGTTTTGGTTTTGGTTTTGGTTTTGTGTTATTTCCATCACATTTTTTGTTGGTGTGGACTCCAGTAGTCAGGACAGGAGTATTATGACACTGTTACAGTATGGAGTTGTTTAAGAAAACCATGGATGGGGCTGGAGGAATGGCTCGGCGGTAGAAGTGCTTATCTGGCAAGCACTAAGTCAAGCGCTGAAGGGAGCAAAGTACTTTGCAGGTATCTCCTCAGGGCGTATGGAATCTTCTCAGTATTTGTTGAGAACGTGGTTTTGACAATGTCTAGGCTTCTAAGAAATCACCAAAGAGACGCCGCCTGGCCTTTGATGCCAGCATCACCATAACCTTGGTGTTCTGGTGCCTGCAGCCAAGAGGCTTGTACCTAAAGACCCAGCACGGATGGGGCGAGCCGGGCCTAGCACCTGTGGGATTAGGCGTATAGCAGCGTTACTGGGAAACGGGTGTCTAAGCATTCGGCAGCGGACAGTAGCTTTGCATTGCCCCAAGTCCTGGGGATGCAAGTCAAAAAAGATGCACTTGTACCTTTAAGGAAAGTGTTCACTTATAAAATGAGCTTTGCAGGCCTGGTGGCCCAGCCCTGCATTCTGAGAGGCTGGGGTAGACAGATAGCAAGTTCAAGCCCACCTTGGGCACTTAATGACTAAGGTCACCCTGTCTCTGAATCAAAAGATAAAAATGAGCTGGGGATGTAGCTCAGTTCAAAGGCCCTAGGTTCAACCTCCAGTACTGCCAAAAAAAAAAAAAAATCTTTATTTTGAGATTCTGGTAGGCTCCTGTGCATTTATATAAAACCATAGGAAAACATTTCTGCCCCCTTTGCCCGGTCTCCACAAAGGCAACATCTTGCCTCGCTGCATTGAAATATCATAAACAGGTTATTTATTTATTTATTTAGAAGTAGAGCCTTACTTTGTGGTCCAGGCTTATCCTGAACTCTATGCAGCTCAGGCTGTCCTTGAACTCACAGTAATGATTCTCCTGCTTCAGCCTCCCCAGTGTTAGGATTATACGCATGTACCACCACGGTAGTTTTTTTATGTGCCACTGGTGGATCGAACCCAGGGCCTTCAAGCATGAGGCAGGCGCTGTGATCACTGAGCTCTGCCCCCTGGATCCCCACCAGGTCATTTATGTAGACACATCTGCAGACTTCCTGTCTTGGGTCTTAGCAGTTCTGGATGGGTGTTCGTTGGCAGGGATGCATGTGTTTAGTTCTGTGTGGTTTTGCCAGCTGTCAGGACCACGGTGCAGAGAAGGGGTGAATGTGTTTTTCTAGGATGCTCTGTTTCAGAGTTGCACCACGGCAAGAACGTGAGCTTGACTGGTGGTTCTGTGCTGCTACACCCGGACCACTAGGGGTGCAGGACCTCCCCGGATGCTGCGTCTACTGTTTGCCCCCTTTCTTTCTCTTTGTGGGGCTGGGGACGGAAGCCAGGGCAGAGCAGGTGTCCTTCCACTGAGGCCGGCCCTCAACACCGCTCTTTTCTTTCATTTTTCTGGGCCGCCATCTTTCACCTAGTCTTTCTCCTGTTCTGTCTGGATGGAACAGCTTCACAGTTAGGCTTATTTATTTATGGTGGTCCTGAGGATTGAATCCAGACTCGTAACACTAAGCTACCTCCCCAACCCATTTTAATTTTTTAAAAATTGAAACAAGGTCTCTCCAAGTTGCTAAGTGGCTGGGCTCAAACTTGGGATCCTCCTGTCTCGGCCTCCCAGAGTGCTACAAGCATACCACCAGGCCTGGCTCAGAGCTGGGCATTAAACATTGCGTGTTCAGAGATCTGGCCCCTTTTATCCATTTGAAGGCCTAGGGCAGATTAGGAGTGAATAAGTGAACACACAAAATCAGAGCACTGGCTGTCCTCGGCTTCCCAAGCCGGAGGGTGGGGCAGGGGTGCGGTACGCGTGGCAGACTCTCTGCAGGACAGCGTGGCCCCAGTGTGCCCCCTGGACCTGCGGCCTGTGCCTGCCCCTGCCCTGTCCCCCACTCCCCGAGCCTACCTGCCCTCACCGTCATGTGGTCATCCCTTTCACCTTCCAGTGCTCCCTGATACTCTTTGGGACTCCATGGTGCTCCGTCCAGTGATCAGCACCTGGTCCTCCCCGCGCGCTTTGGTCTTTGCGGCGTTTGGCCCTGAGCCCTGGAGCCACCCTTCCGTAAAGGACAAGCGTGGTGAACTCACATCCAGGCGTTCTAGTTAAGCGTCTTAGAACGTCTTTGCTGCTGCCTCGACCAGCTGTTTGGTTTGTCTGTATGTATTTCTGCGTTTTGGAGAATTGCACACGAGGCCTGTTCTCTAAGCTACATTCCCAGCCCCTTTATGTTGTTTTTTGAGGACAGGGTCTCTCTCAGTTGCTAAGTTGTCTAGACTGGGCTCGAACTTGTGATTGTTCTGCCTCAGCATCCCAAAGATCTAGTATTACAGGCCTGACTTAGCACAGCTTTGTTTTAAATCAGGTCTTAAAAAACTTACTGTGACCTAAGAAAGTGTAAGACCAGAGTTTCTCAGCTTAAAGTTTTAGCATTCCCGTCCCTGAGATGGTTGTGCTCTCTCCCTGATTGCATTAAGCACCATTTTCCTTCAAGATTTGTGCCCCAGCATTTAGAATCCGCCTCTCTCTCTCTCTCTCTCTCTCTCTCTCTCTCTGTGAATCTGTGGTCGGCTCATTCACTCATCAACCAGACACGTGGTGGGATTTTTAATTTTTATTTAATATTTATTTATTAAGGTACTAGAAATTGAACTCGGGGCCTGTATATTGAGCCTCCACACCAGGCCATTTTTGGGTTTTGACTTTGAGGCAAGGTCTTGGTACCTGGTCTAAGCTGGACTTGAGCTTGGTAATCCTGTCTCAGCCTCCCGGAGTACTGGCATTATAGACCTGTGTCATCAGGTGTGGCTGGAATTTTAAAATTGTAAAACAGAAGTCCTGTGTATTTCTTCACTTTCAACTGAGGGAGGATGAGATTAGGCTGTAAAAAAAAAGAACTTGTGATTGTTATCCTGGGCTCATGGTATTTTGGGAGCATCCCAGGGATTTGTCCGGACACCTGAGTCTCAGTCGAGGTTTCATGACCAGGAGCAGGCTGGCCGAGGGGCCGTGTCTTAGGAGGAGTTATCTAGGAAGGGTGGGCGAGCATGGGGAACAGCACATCCGTAACCATCACATGGCATGGGGGCCGTGCCAGGCTGGGAGAAGTGAAATCGGGGGTGCAGAGGAAGGCTTGGGGGGAGCGGGGAGACGTCAGGATGCGCTGGAGAGGAGGCAGGGCATGTGGAGCCACTTAAAGGAACAGAGGGAGCCAAGTATGGTGCTGTCCACCTGGAATCCCAGCACTAGGAAGCTGAGGCAGGACGATCTTGAGTTTGAGATCAGCCCTGGCATTTTAGCTATAAACAGACCTTGTCTCAAAAAAAAGAACTATATTAAAAAATGAAAGTAAGGAGCCCTTGGGTTCAGTTCCCCAGTTGTCCCCAGAGAGGGAGGGTGGGATAGCTGGTGAGAACGTGGACAGCTGTGTCATTCTGCAGAACACTCTTCCCAGGAGAGAGTTAGCCGTCCGGTGACGTCCCTCCTCATGAGTATGGAGAGCTGTGTCCTTCCTGTGGATAGAAGCTGGAGGCAGGAATGTGCTCTGTGGTCTGTTTCTGTTTCCTCTTGCTCTTCCGTCACGCTGGGATGAATTTTTAAAAATTTGTTAACATAACAAGCAAAATTTCTTTTTCAGACAACTTCTTAGACATTATCCATTTTCTCTGAAGTATAGTGTTTTAAGTACTTAATTTTTATGTCTTGCATATTTTTCTGTAACTTTTTTACTTTGTATGTATAAGCTTGTGGCTGAATTGTATTATTATTATTTTATTATTATTATTATTATTATTATTTTAGTTTTTGTTTGCTTGTTAACGTTTTGGTTTGATTTGGTTTGGTTTTGGTTTTTGAGACAGGATCTCATCCTAAGAACCTGAGGCATTTTCCCCCACACCTGGTGCTCGCCCTGTGTCAGAGGCTTGCTTCGTCACCAGGTGGGCGTGGGCCGCTGTCAGTCCTGTGCATTCGCCACTCCGGTATGTGCATGATGGCGTTTAAAACTTTTCCTTCCTCTACAGCTGTAATAAAGACTCCAAATGCTGTAGAATACAGATCACTGTGAGTAGCTTAGGGATATGTGAATGTTCTTTAATAATGAAAACATTAACATTGTTGTCTTATATGATCATTAATTACATCTGTCCATTATATACATTGATGTTTTTATTATTATAATTATTGTGGTACTAGGCATCAGGCCCCGAGCCTTCACTCTGGTTAACCTCTCCAGCCCTTCTTTTATTTTTGATTTTGAAACAATATCTCAGTAAGTTGCCCAGGCTGGGCTCAAACTTGAGATCCTTCTGCTTCAGCCTCCCAGAGTGCTGGGGTTATAGGCCTGTGCCACCACTGACTCCCCCTGATAGTTTTATACATGACATATGTATAGTATGTCTGCATGTATTTCGGTGTATGTAGACATATTTTTTATTTTCTCAGGTCTGTTACAAACTTGTAGAGCAGCTGATCTCCAATCATAATTTCTCATAGCTTTTAAAAATCCAGCCTTTGTTATGCTAGTAGTCGACAGTATGTAAAGCTAGCTCGCTAATCCCAAGAGTCCGCTGTTACCGGAAATCCTGTCTCCTGAAAGTGTTTATCTTCACATGACACTTTAAAGATCCTTTTCTTTTTTCTTTTTTAAATGAAGTAGGGCGTGGTGGTGCACACCTGTCATCCCAGTACTCAGAAAGCTGAGGCAGGACTGCCGTGAGTTCAAGCCCAGCTGGGCTCCATCATGAGTTCAGGATCAGTTTGGGCTAAATTCAATTGAACCTTAAGATATTACCAGATCAGTGACAGATCTAGTTTATCCAAAGCCTTTTCTACCAAAGTGTATTTATGGAGGATCATCAGACTTGTGATAAGCGCAGATATGTTTATGTTTTTTATCACAATCTTTCCATATGTACTCAAAGTAAGGGTCGGCTATCTGGTCATCCAGCTATGTCCCAGAGTTGTGGCTACCAAGAGGATGCCTTAAAGACTTGAGCATGGTAGTGAGCCTGCCCGCTGGGGGCATAATCAAAGCCCACCCACCCCCCTCGGAAGCACACCTTATTTTTCTTTTGTCTCGTGTGTGTGTGCCTATGGGCTCTTTATGTACTATTGCCTTTAGAGATAACAAATTTTCCCCGACTTAGAAAGCAATAAAGTACATTTAACACTAAATCTTTACTGAGCAGAGTTTAATCTTTCTGTGATGCAGAAAGCACTTTATAATTTTATAGCTCTGCAGGCTCGTTACCACGAGTGCCCGTGATTACAGCGTCTGGATGGGGAGCGTGCGCTAACTCGGGCTTAGGTGGTGATGGGAGCATTTACCCACCTCCACAGGGTCCCCAAAGTCTGTTCACTTTTCCTGGGTGGGATGGCTTTTGGGGACATGGTGTATACTGAATTTATTTTTTTCTGACCCACCCCCTGTATATTGAATTTAAAGCTCGTGTATTTTTCCTGACAGCATTAGTTTTACCTCAGATGTTAGGACAAATGAATCCCGACTAAGCACATGTTCCTGTTTTATGATTTTGCTGTGTGCGTGCGTGGGGCGAGCTTGGAGCGCCCTGTACGTGTCCTTAGCTGAAAGCGTGTGCGATCTGTCTCCTCAGTTCCCTTGGCTCCTTCTCCGGCCTTCTCCTTCCTGAATATACATATCATCCTCCGGATTTCCCTAACAAAAATACAATTTCAGGCTTTCGCGATGTGAAAACCATGACAAAGTGGTTTTATAGCGAGTTCTAAAAGTGACTCAACTCCGCAAGTCCTGTGCTTTATGACAACCTTGGCTTTGATGTCCCCTGCCTACTTTTAAATCTTTTTTTTCAATTTTTTACCCTAAATATGAACCATTTCCTATCTGTGCCCCGGCTGCAAACAAATCCTTTTAGCAGGCACAATCGCAGGGGCAGAAAGGGGGCCTCCCCACGTCCCTGGGCCCTTGGCACCTGAGCTCCGTAATATGCAACTTCTTACTGATACGCGAAGCCGCCGTCAGCTTTTTTTTTTTTTTTTTTTTCCTTGTGGTTGGTGTTCATAAAGGTTGGGGAAGAATTAGTATTATGGAACTAAACCAGATTAAGGGGGAATGTGAATTAGATTTGGTAACAGATGGCGCTGTGGAAATTAAAGGCTCTTTGCGGTGGCGGTGACAGCAGCTTGCCTCTGCTCCGTCCCTCCCTGTCCCCGTGCTTGATGGACGGGTATAAATCACAGCAATCCAGTCTTGACAGCCAATTTCGAGAATTTGATCTGGTTAAAGACACGGCTTCCCTCTTCCGCTCCCGAGGCGGCTCCTGTTTTATTTCTAGGCAGCACCTTGTCATCTTTAGAAATGCACGCTCACCTGTGTCCCCCCCACGCATGCGACGTCCCTTAATTACAGTCCCGGCTCTTGCGTGTTAATTACTTTTCCATTCAGCCTGAGTTTTCGTCGTATCGCGGAGGGATTTTTTCTCTTTCTGCCTCTGCCTCCACCTGCGTGCCCTTTTTTACTCATGAGTATGTTTTCATTCCTCCCCCGCCCAGCGTTTCCATAGGCAGAGATGCTGCTTGAGAGCTCTGCTACCCCGGTCACTATTGCAGTGCAAAAGACCTCGTGGGATGCAGTAAAGTTACCAAATCAGAAACATTTTTTGTCCCCAAACTATCCGAAGCAATTGTTAAACACTAGCACGTTATTTCAACGCAGACGGCTGGAGAAGGGGAATTGGCAGGGCTGTGGCTATGTCCAGTCCGTCGGCTAAAATCCGCTCGCCAGGGGAAAGAGGGGCCACAGTGTAGCGGAACGGTAATGACGCAGATCAGAATGCAGCTGGGCCTGGTGACACAAGCCCGTCATGCCAGCAGCGTTCTGGGAGGCTGAGGCAGGATGATCTCAAGTTTGAACCCTGCCCATGTAACTTGTCTCAAAATCAAAAATAAAAATGGGCTGGGGATGTAACTGAGTGCAAAGGCCCTGGAGTTGACCCTCAGTGCCACAGAAAGACAAGCAGAATTAAGAGCTTCTTGACAGAGGTGGGAAATACTGAAGCCGGTTGCGGGGAGGCCGTCCTGTCCCTCTGCGCCCTGGGGTCCTTGGAACGTAGGTGCTGAGGTCCCTTCTTAAAAATAAGCCCACTCGGTGCTTGGGCTCATGACACAACCCACGCAAAGGGGAAAGAGAGGAGCGAGGGGAAAAATCCTTCCAAAAATGAAGAGCTGGTGCTTTGGGCAAGCCACTAACAGTTGGTAGAAACGCAGCTTCCTACTGGCAGTCAAATCAAATGTAGTAACAACTCGGGGCTCCCTGCTGCTCGCTGACAGCGTGGTGTCACAGGCAGGGACAAACATCCACTTAAACACTGATTGCCTGAATTGCGCTTAAGCAGCCAAAGAGCCATTTCTAGGAAAAAGCCCAGAGGACTGCCCTGTCCCGGCTCCCCGTGGGCTCGGGGCTTTTTGTCCTTTTGTGGGCGGCTCTGGGGACAGACTCCTCAGTTGGACCAGGTCACCGCAGCTAATCTTGTGTGGGTGGCAGGTTTAAGTAATTTTCCCTCCTATCACACGCACACACATGCACATGTGAGCACACACATGAACATATGTGCACACACATGCACACATGTATACATGTGTACATAAACCCATGCTCCCACATGTCCTGCCATGGTCCTAAAGGTTGAACGGCGCGCCTCAATGCCTAGGCCCCTGTGGCAGGCTGTGTGATTTTTTTTAATTTGGGTAATAAAATCCCCAAACTATATATATATGTATTTGTTTTGTTTTTACCCACATACAAACCACACAGCCTGTCACAAGAAAAGACTTAGTGGCACATGGAAATCTAGGCGAACTCTCTAGTGTTTACAAATGAGGAAGCTGAGGCTCCGCGTGATGCCTGGTACCAGCAGGGCAGCTCCCGGGGCACGGCCTGCGTCTCCTGCTCACGCCGGCCGGGCAGAGCCAGGAGTTCCCGGCCAAGGATCAAGCCTCAGCGTGTCGGTGCGCCAGTTTCTCAAGCTGACCATGTTTTGCAAATAGGAACTTACAAAAGAATAAGAAAAGAATTTTAGCAGAGAAGATGGCGGGTTCTCAGAGAAAAGTCTCATGCGCTCTCCGACAGTTAGTTCTGTAGCCAGACGCCTGGGTACAGGCCTGCCGTCCGCGTTCTGGGAGGCTGAGGCAGGAGGACTGCAGTTTCACCTGGGCGATTTAGTGAATCAAAACCAAAGGTGGGCTGGGAATGCCGCTCCGTGTGGGGCCCGGCCGGGGGAGTGACTCAGGACCACAAGGCGAGCAAGCAGAATTGCAGGCTTTTCGTAGGGCCAGGTACCATAGGGATATGTCCTCCTACATGCGTGCGTGGGGCCCTCCCGCGCGACGCCCGGCCAGCAGGCCCCTCTGAGCCGAGCTCCCCGCGCGGATGGCTTTGCTTGGCTCCTCTGGGTACTGGCTCACTGTAGAATAATCCCTTTTTCAAAACCCCTCGTGGCACGGGACAAATCCGCCGTCATTTCCATGGCTCGCACGGAGCATGTCGGGCCTGGGTCAGCCTTCCAGGCCTGCAAACGCGGCCAGAGCTGTGGCTTCCGCGGCTCACAGGAACGGTGGAAACCAGAGGCCCGAGGGGGAGGAGCAGCTCCAGGGACTGACCCCCAAGCAGGTCCTCCCTCCCCCGCCGCCCCGCCTCCTGGCCCCGCCCGCAGCTTCAGCTGGGCCCCACCTGACCCCGCTGAACAGGCTCGTCCTCCCCTCCCAGCCCAGGGCCAGCTGCCTCTGGGTCCAGATGTGAGCTGAAGCTGTGAACAGCGCAGTACATAGACTTAAAGAGCTTCCCAGCCGTGCAGGGATGTGCACTTGTCCTGCAAACCTGCCACCAAAGGAATCTTCAACCCTGCCCAAAGCCGCCTTTGCTTTTTTTGGGAGGGTGGAGCGGGGTGAAACTGGGCTTGGACCTCAGGGCCCTCCCACCGGGCTGCACCTCAGCCCGGCTTTGTTTTCGGGCTGGACACAGGGCCTTGCTAAGTTTCACAGGCTCGGCTTGAACTTGTGTTCTTTCTGTCTCAGCCTCCCAGGGTGCTGGGACCACCGGCTAGCTGTGCCACTGCGCCTGGTGACCTTTTCTGACAGTGATTGGTCTATTTACATTTTCTCCCCACCTTAATTCATTCAGTTGCAGGGTAGGCCTGTGGTTATTTGTTCATTTATTTGCGGTAACGGGCATTGAACTCAGGGCGTTTGCGCTGAGCTGTATTCTCTGGCTTTGTATGTATGTATACATATCTACGTTACATACATACACATGTGGATGTCTTTATTTTTGAGACAGGGTCTTGCTATTCAAGTTGGGCTCAAACTCAGGCTCCTCCTACCTCCGCTTCCCAGAATGCTAGGCTCTTGGGGGTACACTGCCACCCCTGGCGTGTCTCAGAGGTGGTTTTAGAGTTCTTCCGCACGTGACCAGGCTTACAACGGAGGCCACCGGTGTGTGGGTAACTGCGACGGCCTCTGAAGACCACTTTCTCATGCATAAAAAGTGACATTGCCCGGTGACCTCAGTGCCCTTGCCTGTGCTCTTGCTTGCAGTCTTCTTCCTGTTGCTTCTCCGTGGCAGAGGGGAGAGGAAGGGATGTCGAGGCAGCCAGGCTCTCCTGAGCCGGACCTGCGTTATGAGCTCCCTCAGCACGGGGGCAGCGTCCGTGTCCCACTGCCAGCTGCAGCCGTCAGGCCGAGGATGTCTGGGAGCTGGCTGTTGATCTCCTGTCGGGTGCGAGGCGGTCAGAAGTCTTCATCTGTCCTGTTGTGGGGACTTCCCTCCGGTGTCCTCCATGGCTGCTTGCAGGCGGAACTGTCTGAACACGGGTGAACTTTATTGATCCATATTTCTGTTTGAAAGACCAGAGATTTGTAGAGGTTGGAGGCGACTCCTCTCTTTCCTCTGCAAGGCTCCCTGCCGAGCAGGTCTGCTGGTGCCTAGTAAATCTCCAGCAGTGAATAAACGTTACCTTCAGCAGAGACTAAAACGCTTCGCTTCCGTGACTTACCTTCTGCAGGTTCCTTACCTTCCAGATCCTTCCTCCACCTGCTGATGTACTCCACCTTAGGGATGATGACCTCGCGACCAGTGGGCCGTTGACCACCCAGAGGGGCTGATCCTAGGACACACTCTTCCAAAGCCCTCCTGACCCTGTCATCCAGGCAGAGGCAGGAGAATCACAAGTTAGATCCGAGCCTGGGTGATTTGCAACTTAGTTGGATCCTATCTCAAAAAGAAAACGTGGCCTGCAGATACAGGTCAGTGTGACGGGCCTGGACTCCATCCCCAGTACCACACGTACACGCACATAGATGCGCACACACACATGCTCTCTCTCTCTCTTTCTCTCTCACACACACGGACCTTCTGTGCCAAAGCTTTTGGCTCTCAGGAGACTAACTTGTGTAAAGTAAGGTATATTCTTAGGAATCAGAAATTAAAATGCTTGTACCCCATCTGTTGTTCATCTGGGTTTCTGACTCTGCATTTTTCTTTCTTTCTTTCTTTTTCTTTTTTTGTGGTACTGAGGATCAAGCAACCCCAAGGCTGTCAAAATGAGCTATTTCCTGGCCCTCGTCTGTTTCTGTCTCTTATCTATCTGTTTATGGCATCAGGGACCCAGGGACCAAGTCCAGAGTATTTGCACTAAGATGCATCCCCACTCTATTTTTATTTTGGATTTTGAGATAGGGTCTCACTAAGTTCCCTAGTCTGGGCTCAAACTTGGGATTCTCCCGCCTCAGCCTCCTAGAGCACTGGGATTACAGACTCACACCACTTAGCCTGGCTCAGCCTTTGAGAGTTTGTTTGTTTGTTTGTTTTTAAAGATCCCTCGATCATGGATTTGGGCCCTTGTGAGGTTGTAGTTAATTAAGCCCCAGTAGGGCAAATATTCACTTGTTGAAAACATTTCATTTGCCTCAGTGTCATTGATTCCCTGGTAGAAGTTCTTCTGCAGGAAGTGGTGCTGTCCCTGCTCCAGTCCTTGGTTGTGACCTGTGGGGTGGCTAATGGCCCTAACCAGCTAAAGAGCATGTTGGCGGATGTGGCGGTGGATGGGCACTCTCCCTGCAGCAGTGGCAGGGCAGCCTTGCCGCCATTCCATGGGGAAGCATGGCACCAGTGACCTGTGTGCCCATTCTCTGGAAGAGAAGCCCAGATATGTAGCTGTGCACATCATCAGTTGCCCACATGACTACTCACGTAACAGTTCGGCCATTTGTCCAGGAGCTCACTGACTATAGGTAGAGCCAAAACATGAGATGGTCACCCCAGACTGAGGCAGGCCCCAGGACACGAGTGAAGGGTGAAGTATGCCCGTAGGCACCTCTGAGGCAGATCAAATCCTTAGACACGGTGCCTGTGACCCATCATCACTGGCCATGCGTGGGGATATTGCAGAATGACATTGCTTCCTGTTAATGAGCCTGACCAATCAAAAAATCTAAAAAAAAAAAAAAAATCACCTAGAAATATAATTAAGGCAGGCAGTGGTGCAGGCTTGTAATCCCAGCACCCTGGGAGGCTGAGTCAGAAAGTTTGAGCCTATCCTGGGCAACTCAAGGTCTTGGGGACAACTGGCCTCAAAATCGGAAATAAACAGTCAGCCGGGGCTGTAGCTCAGTGGGAAAACGCTGGACTTTATCCCAAAGATGACAACAGCAACAACAACAAAATCGTCTGGCTGGCTGCCTTAGTTTCTTTTCAGTGCTGGGAGAGAATACCTGACACGACATCCACGACTTAAGTGGGGAAAGATTTAGCTCACAGTGTTGGAAGGTCTCAGTAGGTCTCAGTCCACTCATGGGAGGTGGGAAAGGGTGGAAGCACATGGCAGAGGCCCAGGCAGAGAAAAGCTCCTCCGGGCGTGGCAGACCAGAAGCAGAGGGTGGGAGAAGGGCGGAGCGAGCACGCATGGCAGACTAGAAGGGGAGGGAGGGTGGGGGCGGAGCAAGCATGCATGGTGGACCGGAAGCCGAGTGAGGAAGGGTGGAGTGAGCATGCATGGCAGACAGGAAGCAGAGGGAGGAAGAAGGGCTGAGCGAGCAGCATGGCAGACCGGAAGTGGAGGGAGGGGGCGGAGCGAGCATGCATGGCTGATCGGAAGCCGAGTGAGGAAGGGCTGAGCAGCATGGCAGACAGGAAGTGGAGGGAGGGGGCGGAGCGAGCACGCATAGCTCTGGATCAAGCCCCAGTGGTATGCCTCTTCCAACCAGGGTCCACCTCTTTTTTTCTTTTTTTGATTCAGGGTCTTACTCTGTAGTCCAGGCTGGTCCTAAACTTACTCTGTAGTCCAGGCTTACCTTAAAATCACAGCATTCCCGCTGCCTCATCCTCCTGAGTGCTGGTGATGGGGCATCAAATCCAGGCTTGCACTTGCTAGGCAGGCTCTCTCACCACTGGGCTATTCCTCCAGGCCCCAGCCCCCACCTCTTAGCAGCATATGGAATCCATAGATACTTAGCAGCATCCGGATACACGAGGCTTTTGGGGGCATTTCAGGTCCAAACCATAACATAATATAAATTGAAGCAGCTGTGGATTTCTAAGTGTAAAATAGTTGAGTTCATTTAGCAAGATGGTTAGCAGTGGCTTCTGGTTCTAAGACTTCGAACATGGATATTTCCGTGGGCCTACCCGATACCCCATCCTCGCTAGGCTGGGTATCCTTACTAGTGCTTTTATTGCCACCTTTCCGGGCCTTCGTTGCTGAGATGGGTATTTGCCAAGCACCTGTGCTGGGGGGAACAGTAGCAAGAGTGGCTGTGTAGGGCTCCCCAGGTAGCCCTCTGAGCCTAAGTAGAGGACCAGCGCCTTAGGTCACCTAGGACTAAGGATACCGGCTTTCAGTGCTTGTCCTGTGTTCTCATTGCTGGGTCTCAATATCCGACACCCACAAGGCAAGGGAGGAAAGGTTTATTTTAGCTTGTGGTTTCAGGAGGCCTCAGTCCATTCATCGTGGGTGGCTGGCATGGGTGGGAAGGGTCTGGCTGAGAACAGCTGCTCAGGGCGTCACAGGAGAAAGGATTCAGGGCCTGGGGAGAAGTTGGGGCACGCCCTCTGGTCACCGCCCCCAGTGCTGTACCCATCTTGGGCAGGCCCCCACTCCTAACAGAGCATAGTCCCATAGATAATCCACAGTATCCAAATGCATGAGGCTTTTGGGGACTTGCATATCCAAACTCTAGCACTAGTAAGATCAGGACAGTGGGTAGGCCCAGTGTCAGAACAGCATTGAACTCTGGGGCCCTAAAAGCGCAGAGAGTGTGAGTAGGTTTTACCTAATAAGGGCTGAGGGATCAGGTAGGAAGTGAAAATTTGGAAGGGACTAGTCTTTTACGAGCATTCAGGCAGGAGTTAAAAATCCCTTCTTTACTTGGTCTCAGTTTCCCTTTTTGGTGTGATGAACACTGACAGCCCTTCTGCAGGTGGGAGGACTTTCAGCTCAGGTAAGGGCTCCGACTCCTTTTTTTCTTTTTTGGCAGAGGGTGGTTATTTAATTAGTCAGCGACTCAGGCACCACTTTGGGGGCAGCTGTATGCTTACTTCTGTCTCTGCGTGTGTATGGTACTGCGGGCCCAGCCCAGGGTTCACACTGCACTCCACCTCGACTCCATTTTCATTTTTGATTTTGAGACAGCGTCTCCCTAAGCTGCTAAATTCGCCCAGGCTGGGGCCTAACTAAGAACCTGCCTGCCTCGGCCTCCCAGAGCTCTCAGGTTGCAGGTCTGTGTCCCTGGCCCCGACTGCTCACTCCTACTCTGGATGGAGTCTGTTGGACTCAATGCACAAGAGACTTGTTCAAAGAGTCCAGTGGCCCCATGGCTGCACGGTGCTGATCCTGTGACGCGGAAATCCCTTCTATCAGCTGGACCTCCGTGGTCATGAGAGAAAGGCCCAGAATGGCACCAAGGTGTGTGTGGGTCCCTGTGCGTGTACTTTTGCCTTCCTGAGCATAAGGGTCAGGATTCATGGTTCTTTCTTTGCAGTGACTCACCTCCTTCCTTTGGGTTAACCAGGCAGACCTTAAGGTATTTGTTATTAACAGGAGAAATCCTTCGTCTTGCGTCCTTCCCCGCGAGGCCCGTGTGCCTTAATGCAGTGATGATATGTTGGAGCCGGCGCCTGTCAAAGCAGCGTATTACTCTGATGCTGTAATGACACCCTGTCTCTGTAAAAGAGTCATGTTTTCTCAAATCACACGTTGCACCGGGGATTTCTGACATGACACTTCATCCGCTCACGGTCCCTTTTCTCCAGTCCCCTGACAATAGAGGCGGTGCCCATTTTGGTGCTGAGCAATCCCCACTTTGCCACTGGACAAGGAGTGCCTGTATTTGAGGGGTGCCCACCGCCTGGTGGCTGCTTGGGGCTCACAGCATCTGTCCTGGGGCTTAGCCCCTCCTGTGCCCTAGCTCTCTTGGGAGGCTGTTCAGAATTAAAGCTTGCATCTATCAGGAAGTTCATGAATTTATTTATTGATTTGTGGTGCTGGGGGTAAGAGCCCAGGGCCATCACGCTGGGCTACACACCCAACGCATTTATCTCATTTTTTATTTTGAGAGGGTTGCTCAGCGTGGACTCAAAGTTAGCGATCCTCCTGCCTCAACCTCATGGAGTGCTGGGATGACAGGCCTGCGTCACCAGCTAAGAACTGGGTATTTTCCTGAGAAAAATGCCTCATCTCTCACCTGCTGAGTTCCCAAGGTAGAAGCCGAGCAGTCTTCACGGCTTCACGCCTGTTTTCCGTAATTTGTGATCAGGTGGCGGGCGAACTGACCTTCCCCCTTTCCACCCCTAAAGTCATGAAACTTGCTCCTTTCCGGCTTTGGTGGCCTTGCAGTTCCAATGCGCCAGGAGCGGAAGGTGGCGATGACCAGTGGAGGTGGCAAGGAAGGCTTCGCCAACCGGCGCTCACTTAGCCTGCCACAGGTACCGGTGCCAAGAAAGTGTCGGGAGATCTTGACACAGTTCAGAACTGGAAACTCTGCCACCTGTGAATCTTCCGAGGATTTTAAGTGCCTTTTTTTTAAGTGAAGAAAAAAAGAAATTCAAGGAGCTGGAGGAGTAGCACGGTAAAGCCCTTGCCTAGCAAACAGGAGGCCCTGAGCTGGATTCCCCAGCACCAAATAAGCAAGGCGTGGTGGTACATGCCAATTATTCCAGAGCCTGAGAGGCTGAGGCAGGAAGATTGCTGTGAGTCCAAGGCCAGCGTGGGCTACTAGTGAGTTCAGGACCAGCCTGGAGTATAAAGTGAGGCCCTGTCTCAAACACACACACACACACACACACACACACACACACACACACACACACACACACACGATATGAATACATTTGGAATGTTGTGGGTCTATTAACACTTAACAAATAAAAGTATTGGCTAAGTTTTCGTTAAAATGTGCACATCTGTGTGCAGGAACGCAGATGCCTGGCAGTCATGCATGCTCGCCCCTTCCCTGAATGAGGGCAGGATCACCGGGAATAAGGAACAAGATACTTATGTTAACTATAATATACATTAAATATTCACTTATAGAGCTTATAGAGCTTCTTGTTTACTGCAGCAATTCTCCCTCTCTCCCTCTCACTCCCTCACTTTCTCCTCGATGCCGCACAGGCAGTGAATAACTTTCCATCTTTAAATGGCCCAGCCACTCGGAAGTATGATTCACCAGATTCTCGGTCCCTGCTGCCACAGGCAGATGTTCCCGTGCTGACCTCTGTCACGGCCGGGGAACAGGCTCCCGGGCTGAGCAAGGGCGATTAGCACTGCTTCGAACTCAGCTTCATCTGTTGTAGAAGGGCACTTGCCTTCCATGCTCAAGGTCCTGGATTCAAATCCCCAGCACCACGTTAAAGACCAGCTGGACGTAGTGGCACACGCCTGTAATCCCAACACCCAGGAGGCTGAGGCTGGCGGATGATGGTGAGGTTGAGGCCTGAGATCCATAGTGAGTTCAGGACCAGCCTAGACTACAGAGAGCCAGATAAATCCTGTCTCAAAAAGAGATACATCGGAAATGCTTTTTAAATCACGAACATGTCAGGAAGACTGTTAAATTCCTCAAATTTAGTTTCTTAGTAGAAACTAAATATCATTGTTATGTTTGGAGTATTAGAGAGATCAAGCCCAGGCCCATTTGCACTGACCACTATATTTAGCCTGTTGGAGTTTGAGACAGGATCTCACCAAGTTGCTAGAGTGCATAGGTTGGTTTTGAGCTTGGAATCCTCCTGTCTCAGCCTCCCAAGGTGCTGGGATGAGGGTGTGATGGTGCGGTGCGTGTGTGTGTGTGTGTGTGTGTGTGTGTGTGTAGTGTTGGAAAACCCTCACTGGTGCCAAGCGGGGCCTTTCCCATTGAGCTCCGGCCCCGCCCCCGAACGGCGGTCTTGACCTTGCGTTACCCCACACGTTTTTGTTATGATCTTCATTCACAGATTTTTGTAAAGCGACTGTGTTCCTTCATTAAACTTCTCCTCATTTTTCTCCCTTAAAATAATAAAATGCGAGAAACCCATCCTCGGGCTTTAAAATAAATATTTCCCCCCAATTTCGATACGTGTTATTTCTATTCATAATTCTTAGCTAAATTTAGCTGTTCTTTATTAATCCAATGTGACCTGAAATTCCTGCATTAACAGCACAATGTGGAACTGGGCTTCTCGCTGGCTGCAGATAAAGCCGTCATCTCGGGAACGGCGCTTCCTGACAAAAGGTGCTCTCCTGAAATAAAGTCTTATTCACTACATTCCTCTTAGAGTTAATGTGAATTTTAGTGCCTCTAATTTTAGATTGAAGTGAAGTCTCGAATAAAACCCACCAGCTGACAATTGAATTTATAGATAGTTGTGAATATTTCAGGCTTGAATAATAGAGCTGTAGAATTTCAGAGACAGAGAGCGGGAGAGTCGGGGCGCGCTGGAGTTGTAGGTTAAGGGTTCCGACGTCCAGGAAGGGGTTGGTGAGAGAGCGAAGTCGGGCTGGGGGACGAGGGTGGCCCCTCTGTCCAGGCGGTGCCTCAGCCGGGGAGGGACTGGAGCGCCACCCAGCTAAGACCGCTGAGGGATGCAAGCAGTAGGTCTGTGCGCACAGTGTGGCTACGGGGCTTTGCGTGGGTGTGTCGCTTGGGGTTGAGCCCAGGCTCATCAATACTGATCTGGCTCCCAAGCACATTTTTTATTATCTTTATATTATTTCAATTAATTGATTTATTTTTGGGACAGGGTCTCGCTCTGTAGCCCAGGCTGGTCCTGAACTCACTATGGAGCCCAGGCTGGCCTTGGGGTCACAGCAATCCTCCTGTCTCAGCCTCCCAAGTGCTGGGATTATGGGCACGCATCACCATGCCCGGCCTATGTGGTGCTGGGGAATCGAACTCGGGTACTTAGTGCTTGCTAGGCAGGTACTTTAAGAACTGAGCTGTTCCTCCAGCCCCATATGATTATTTTTATCTTTAATGAGTAAGCACTGCTGAAAACTATTAGCTTTGAGACATTTCCAAAGAAGGCCTGGTGCTTCAGTTCTGTAATCCCAGCACATTGGGAGGCTGAGGCAGGAGGATCGCAAATTCAAAACTGGTTTGAGCAATTCGGTAAGAACTTGTCACAAAATTAAGAAAAAGGAGTGGTGTGGCTAAGGACGTAGTTCAGGGTGAAGACCCAGCTGACCCCCAGTACCCACCCCTCCACACAGACATTTCTCCTGTGGGATTCAGGAATGAGTTCAGATCCTGCCTCTGTCACTTCCAGGTTGTGTGACCTTCAGTAAATTGCAGAACATCTGAGGCTGGCTGTCCAAAAGACACGGAATACCTATGCACAGGAAGTTTTATTTCTTTTACAACATGGGGGTGAAACCCAGTGCCCCAAGCCTGCAGGGGTAGTGCTCCTTCCTGAAAGGCTTCACCAGGCCTGCTCTTGTGTGTTCTGAGGCAGAGTCTCTTGCCGTCGTCCCAGCTGTCTTGAACTTGTGACCCTCCCACGTCACCCCCTGAGTGGGATTTCAGGTGTGTGTGTGTGCCTGCC